>JAAEAF010004626.1:0-67776 GCA_011037195.1 Triatoma infestans | reverse complement strand
CACTTTTGTGGTCATCGACCGGTTTCGGGCGTTCGCCCATCTTCAGGATGCGTTCTTCAGACAGTGTGCCAACACAGACTCGTACAGAGACTTAGTTTCACACTAACTGAGGTGTTTTTTAAAAAACTGAGAGTATTTAAAAACACCTCAGTTAGTGTGATGAAACTCTGGTACGAGGTATGTGTGAGTCTCTGTTACACTGTCTGACAAAAGCATCATGAAGATGGGCGAACGCCCGAAACCGGTCGATGACCACCAAATAAACCTGGTCGAGGCTACCACGGAAAATGTCTCTGATGCTTTCCAGCTCTGCGGAACCAACCACCACAATAATCTAATCTTATGTAGAACACTTTCCAAAAGTCCATGGCAAAACTTCAGCCAATTTGGTTAACTTAACGGTCTCTGTATTACTGAGGATACCCGAATGCCCTGGTATCCGCACAAAAATCACTTGAGTTCCGCTTAAATACAAGTTATACAAAACTTCTTATACCTGGATGATAGGGACCACTGAGTATAGATACTTTAGGCCATCTAAAAGAACTCTAAAGAACTCTGGGCAGACAACTATTGTTCCCAGAAATACCTTGAATTTAGATTTAATGCCTTGTATAAAGCATACTTTTCTGCCAAATATATACTATTTTCTGGAGAGAGGCTCAACATACATGATATATATTCCACAAATACTCCTGAGTCACAACTGTTTTCACTTTAGGAGCCATCTGTATAGATTATTTTATTTGACTTTATCTTTGGACCACTAAAAAAAATCCCAATATAATGGACCTGTGCGAAACGGGCAATAAAATCTTATCATGTTTAACCTAAAATACCTAAAACTAATCAAGTTAATTAGCGCATTAAACTACAGATAACAGCAACGGGTAGCAAATGCAGATGACATAGTTGATTGCTAGAAGAATGGAAGCGACTCCTAGATTGAGCTTCTAAAATTTGGAAAGAATTATAATGCTAAAGTCATTAACGAAAAGAACAAGTACAAGATCATCTGAAGTGCCGAACTTAAAAGATGGAAACCAAAAACAAATTTGTAAACACATTTTCCTTGTAATTATGAATGTTCAAGCTCTTTAAAGGTTCGTTAATTACACAGCGGATACCCAAACATGCACATTAGGACAAAGAATAGATACTCTTGTTCCTGTTAGAAAAGAGCTGAGATTCAAACAACTGCTTAAAAAATGCTAATTTAAAATATTTATACCATCCTTAAAGAAAGCAAAAAATATTTGGTCTGACATATGATGCGAATTTCTAGACAGAGAAAAAAACGATTCGTCAGAAAGTCGGATATAGCAGCCCGAATAAAGAACGTAAGGATGAAAAAGCAGCGCGTCAAAGTGGCCTTGATTTAAAGTTACCATAATGATTTATAAAAAATTACCACAATTAAGATAATATTATGAAAACGTAGCTATTGAGGCGCTTTGAAGAGGTAAATGCCAGCCGCTATTCAAAGTCTTTAGGTTGGATCAATGCAATTGACTTATTGAGAAGGCTTAGAATGCAGTTTAGAAATGCTAAATAAGTAACTATTGTTGGAAATACAGGAAATTGAAATTGCGTAAGTTCAGATAGCGCTGCAACTGCCAACTAAAAGTTTTAGTTGAATTTCATTCAAGCGGAGAGTGAATTGCATTCACAGCAAAACTTACACTTCCTTTTGGTCTATCTATATGGCCAGCGTTTGTTAAAGCCGTGCAATAGTCTCCGTAAATTTGAGTAGCCATAGTTACTTGTGAATGTTAGGGATAAAGCGAAAGGCTTACGGGTGTGACAGCATTCACTATTTAACATAAAATCTTGTGCGAAACACTCTCAGCACTTTCTCTTAGTAGATAGAATTCTAATTCTAATCTTTAAACAAGGAATAAACACATACACACACACACACATATATATATATATATATATGTATATATTATTACATATTATTTACATATTATATCTAGACCTTTCACTAAAAATATTTTTCCATAATCATGTATTCCTTGTGAAAAATTTCGGAAATTTGACAGGGTCACATTACTTCCTTATAAAACAGCAAGAGAAAAATCGAAACATCATCTTAGACTTCCGGCGCCTTGGTTTTATCGTTTAAAAGAACATTAGCTTAAATTTACAAAAAAAAAAAAATTCAAAATATTGAGATCAATAGGCGTTCCAAGTCTTCATCCCAGTGTACTTCCGGCTCCGTTGCTCACTCTTTAAAGCACGCAGATTACCACCGCACAGTGAGCTATAGAAACCCTAGGACGAGAAAATTAAAGCGCATGGCTGCCTGGACAAAAATCTAGGGCCTCCGCGTTCCTATCTGTTATCATTTTTTTTTTTTTTTTTTTTTTTAATAACGCCTGCGCCTTCACTGATTTGTCATCATTCGGCGCCTTGCAACCCAGTATAACTTGTTCGCAAATTCGCGATCGTCTGTGCCATTCCTTGTTATGTCTGCTAAACCTGCGCATCGAAGCAGGTGTTGGGCGTTCATCTCTCCAGCCCGGCACAGAGGACAATTAGGGCTCTCCACCACACCAATACGGTACAGATGGGCCTGCAGAAAGTCATGTCCAGTCATCATTCTGAAGGCCGCCACCATTTCAGCACGTTGCAGTGCCTGTGGGAGCGGGGCATTGAGGAGACTTCCCCATGACCTTCCCTCAGCCTGTTTCTCTTGCATCATTCTCAGCAGCTCCTTCATCCGGGACTTTATGAGGCGTTTAGCAGAGGAGAGTGGAAGAGGCGGATGCGGCTGTTGTTGCAACGCTCCTTGCCGCGCTAACTCGTCAGCCTTGTCATTCCCAAAGAGGCCACAGTGGCCAGGAATCCACTGTAGAACCACGTGGTGCCCACCTGACATCAACAAGTCTGCATTTCTCCTCGCCTCAATCACCTCCCCGCTGTCTGTAAAGTCCCTGCCAGCTACTGCAATTATTGCCGCCTTGGAATCCACAAAAATCACCAACTTAACTGGCGTTGTCCTTTTTGAGACTTCTTTCAAAGCCATTGAAATGGCCTTGACTTCTCCGTCAAAATTTGTGGAGTTAGCACCAACCGGCGCAAGAAGTGAGAATGATGCACAGTACACTCCGGCCCCCGCATTACTGTTACTAGATTGGGCAGAGCCATCTGTATACACATGCAGCCATTGTTCTGTGGGGTAACGCGTACATATGGTTTCCTGGGCCAGTGCACGCAATTCCCATTCTGGGGTGTCTGCTTTATTGACTGGGTGCAGGAGATCCAGCTTGTATTCTGCCACATGTTTTAACTTAAGAGAGAGGATGTCTGGGAGCACTTGCCTTGTATCTGACTGGAGCCCATGTTGTGCAGTTATCTCCTCAACTTTACTGGCTAAGGGCTTTTGGGTCTTTAACCTAAGCGCGGAGGTTTCCTGTAAATTCCAGTGTTCGACATTCAAGCGCTTGACTCTCTCGAACATATTAATGGCAGCCATTTCCCTACGGATCTTTAGTGGCTCAACTCCAGTCTGAATTTCCATAGCCGGGATAGGGGTAGATTTGGCTCCTCCAGTGACCAGACGCAGGGCCTTATTTTGGACAATATCCAGTGCCCTCAGGACATTGTCAGAGGCCGTAAGGAGTACTTCACTCCCGTATTCTAAAGAGGGCCTAATATATGCCTTGTACGCCATCGCCATTATATCCTGCCTTGCTCCCCAGCTAATACCGGCAAGTCGTTTTAAAAGCCGGAGTCTACTTTCACCCTGTTGCGCTAACTTCTCTGCGTGAGTCTTCCACGTCAACCTATTGTCCAGCGCAACCCCGAGGTACGTTGCTGAGTTCGTTTGTGGCAAGGGAACTCCATTAAATTTTATAGAGATATCTTGTCTCTTGGTTGACAGGGTGAATACCTGGTACATGGTTTTCGAGGTATTGACTTCAAAAAAGTTGTCTGAGACCCAATCGCGTAACACCAGCATTGATCCGTTCAGGCAGTTCTCCACAGCTTTGAGATTACTGCTTGTGGCCCACACCACCAGGTCATCCGCGTATAGTAGGGTTCTTATTCCTGGGATGCTTTCTAAAGCAGACACGGCATCATTAATCATAATGCTAAATAATGTGGGACTCAAAACTGAGCCTTGTGGAACTCCTTGTCTGGTTTGCTTATATCGAGAAACGTTGTCGTGATACTTGACCCGAATGAACCTTTGAGACAGGAAAGAATAAAGGCTCTTGAACATATTTCCAGTTATACCCGCACTCCTGATCTTGTGGAAGAGTCCACCTCTCCAGACTCTGTCGAAAGCTGCCTTGAAATCTATAAAAACGGCCACCGTGCTTTGCTTTCTATTGAAGCCATTTTTAATTTCTTGCGACAGATATGCAACGTGTTCTATGGTATTTCTGTGCTTGCGAAAGCCAGCCTGCTTGCCCGAAATTAGTTTCCTTACATCCAAGAAAACCTCCAGTCTTTCCAGGAGCAGACGCTCAAAAAGTTTGGAAAACACACTAGTGAGCGCTAGTGTTATCATCATTGAACTAATACCGCCTCTATGTAACAGTTTTAATTAATAATTATTTTACGGCTAATGGAGGACAGTAATGACATTATTTGGTGTTACTCTTATGTCTCCAGATTAAAAAAGAAACTGATCCGTCTGGTACAGAAGCCGGGGTTGAACAAAGAAATATCTGTGGTTTTTGGGGGATATGGTCACTGTTATTCCAGGCTGGTTGGTCTCATTGAATCTGCTGAATAGTGGAAGAACGGCAAGGAGAAGTTATAGAGACGGCGATATTCTCTGATAATCAAGCTGCACTAAAGGCTTTGAATAAGATATTATCATCATCATTTTGTGGTCCCGAGCCAACAACAGTAGCTGTTCGGTATTTATCCGAATTTAAATTTGCCGCCGTCAGAATATAATAATTTATCCATCTATAGGCTGTGTCCTACATGTAGAGAGGGGGTAATCCCTTTTATTGCCCTCTCCAGTCGCTCACTCGTAAGCACTCAGACAAGCCAGATATATGTTGCAGCACATTCTACTTATATAGTTGAAACCGCTTCCGCTTTCCTTAAACGTAAAAGCTCAAGTCTGCCACTTCTGGTTTTCCTCGGGCTTAGTGTTAATAAGTTGGTCTCTTGTCGAGTGAGTGTCTTCGGCTTCTCCCGGCCTGCAAGATTTATTGAGCAAGCACATGGCCTACTTCCGGTTGCTTCTCCGGCTTCGCAGCTTCTGGGAGCCCGTTTACATAATTAATCAAGATTCATCAGCCAAGCAGCAGTGTGTGGATCAAGACTCTGGAGTTACAGGCACATAAGTTCTTATTTCCATTTCCTATTTTCCTCTTCCCTTATCACCGATATGGGCTAAGGACGCATGAGTCCACCTGCACTGGTATTAAGGTTTCTGCGTTTAAGATAAGCGCCATTCCTTTTTGGCTTCTTGAAGATAATACACATTATTGCTAATTATTTTAAATTTAATTTAATATTCATTTTGTTATATTATATGAGCCAATTTGCTCTCTGTTCAATACATATACTTAATATTTCTACCCTTCTTTTTTTTTTTTTCTTTTTTTTTTTTAAAAGAAAACCCCCAGAGGGACTGGAGAGCCTATCAGAGGACCCCGTCCACCTCTGTAATTTTCTTTTATGATTATTAATTCCTGTTTTTTACTGAAACAGTAGCCGTCAGTGCAATTTTGCGACAGAGGATTTAAACAGCAATGGAGGAAAAGAAAAAAATGTGGAGAAGCTAACGGATTTATAAAAGTGTAAGAAAAGGGGAGACTTGAGTATCTTCTCTCCTAAATGGGGTATAGTTGAGGGGCGCTCATGGTACATTGAGTGGACCACGCTTTGGGTACCGAAGTCAAAAGTGGTTACACAAACTAAACAGTATGTCTAGTCTTTGTGTCAGAATTGTGACTGAGGTGTTCAGAGAAAGGATGTACCGATATATAGGCATTGCCCCATGTCTCCGAAATATTAGATTTCGCTGTTTGGAAGGACAACACTCTCAAGGAAATGCTTGAAGTTAGATAGTTGAAGTTTAAGATATATCTTAGAATTGTAACGTTTTTCCCTCTAAACTAGCTACTGCAACTAGTTTTAAGTGGGTTCGTATAGATAAAATACTCTAAACTTCAATAAGGAAAACACCAATTTATTGTTATACACAATAAATTACAAAATACAACACTTAATAATAATTACTTGACACTTTAAACCACAAAAGTTCACTTTGTTCACTTTTTATACATTTTCCACAAACGTACACTTCGTTTGTAACTAGAAAACTCTCAACTCTCTGCGGTCCCACTATTTATATCGGTGGGGAATCTTCTAGAACTTTCTCGATTCTTTTAGAGAGAACTAGAGCGCCACCAACGCTTTCTGCGGCCACTGAGAGAACCTTAGTTACCTGCCTTCTCTCCTAGATGGCACCACTTGCTGCGTTACAATATAATAGACAAACGGATAGATTGCCGGGGGAAATCTTCTTAGGAGTAGAAGATTTTTTTATTTTTGCCATGTTAATTTAAGTCCCTCCGCCTCCGGTACCCATCATTAATAATCATACTAATAATACGCCCTGTCTGTGTTTTAATTTAATTATAAAGTAGACAAGTTTCCCCAAAATCTTCGAAATTGACAACAAGAAACTATTGTTGACTTTTAGTGAAGTCAAATTTTGAAATATATTTATTCAAGATAAGGTAAAACTTGGTTAACAAGATTTGTAGTTAACGGCAATATTTCATTTTTTCCGTACCTAGACTTCAGCTAACATTATTATATTTATATATTATAAAGTATTATACATTTTTGTGTATCATATAAATTATATATCTAGCCAAAAAAATAATACATTTCTAAGATTTTTTTCATTTAGTCCTAAAAGAATAGGAAGTCAATAAAGTAGAAACGAAATAAGAAATCGCAAAAATAAAAAGAAGTGAGTAAGAGAAAGTATTAAGAGACAAAGTTGTGTCGCCTGAGGGAGTATAGAATGTGATGGGGTAGTAGTAGGAGTACATTGAGATGGTAAGACTAGAGAATGTTGGATATCGGAGTTTGTAGGATTGCTTTGAGTCAATAGAATGGGGATTAGAGCATGAAAATTCCCTTGTATTGGTTATAGAAAGGTAAAATACCCTTGAGAATTAAACGGAATGGTTATTCAAGATTACCATTTAAAAAAAAAAAACGAAAAAAAAAAATTCTTATCAGTATGATATCAATAAGAAAAAAAAAATCAGCCTTATTTTATTTGGAAAAATAATTTTAGTTGATTATTAAACATACTTAAATATGTATTTATAATTTATATTATTTTGTTAAAGAAGTGCAATAAGTTATAACAAATTTTTCATTACGCAGTAATTTAGAAGCTATCGGTAAACCCAGTAATTCAATATGTTTTCAGAATTCAAAAATAATGATTGTTTTAGTTATATTAAGATTTCCTTTGGGTATGCCTCTGTGTTTGGTCTGTCAGTGTGTTTGTGTGTGTGTGTGTGTGTGTGTGGTGTGTGTTTGAGAGAGAGTGGATTAATAAAATACTAAAATCTCTGACTGTACAAACTTGATATTACTTTTCCAAATCCCAGGTGTATCTTCCGAAGGTATAGAGTTTTGCTCCAAATTTTTAAGTAATATTTTATTTGTTGTGGTTGGTTTCGCACTGCTGGAAAGCATCAGAGATATTTTCCATGATAGCCAGCTTCTTTTTGTGGTCATCGATCGGTTTCGGGTGTTCGCCCATCATCAGAATGTTTTTGTCAAACAGTATAATAATATAGACTTGCACAAAGCAAAAACAGTTGATACACTCAGCTCTATAATACAGTATATCAAAGTGTATTTCCTCTGTGCCAGTCTATGTTATTACACTGTTTGACAAAAACATCCTGATGATGGGCGAACGCCCGAAACAGGTCAATGACCACAAAAAGAAGCAGGCTATCAGGGAAAGTATCCTGATAATATTATATTTTATTTTTCTAGTTGTTTTTTTTTGCGATATTCTTGTTTACCGCTCAATGATAGTATTATAAACTCGTATTAATTAAGAAAATATGTCACACAATTTCAGATTTTGTAGTAAAATTTGTTATCTGATTTTTCAAATTTGCAATAAAATGATTTATTCTCGAATAAAGTCATGCCTATTTTTTTTCAGGCGGGCTTTACGTCCTCTACTACCAAATTAAGTTTCGTGGACGGGAGCGGAAGTACCTACTTTACTATTAACATTTTTTAAATAAATATAAAATTTAGCAGTTATACGCGGGACTCGAACTAGGGACCTCCCACTTACAAGTCCATGCTCATAACCACTATACCAACACGTGAATATCGCCAATGCAAGAGTAACAAAAATATAAAAAAAAGGCAATTAAAACTACTAGGGTAATTTTTTCATTTTACGAGGGTTTTCATAAGTAACGAAATAAATCGCTGCAGCTCAAAAACGATTTATTTAATCAATACAAAACTTTCGCTACTTTTCAATATAGTTCCTAACAACATTTATGCATTTATGCCATTGTTCTTCTAATTTGTGTATGATGCCTCTGGCATAAAATTCTTAGAGTTGAACTCGAAACCACTTTTGCACCTGATTTTTTAACTACTTCATTAGTGTAATGATTTTACTACTGATTTTTAACTACTTCATTAGTGATTTTTAACCTCTTCAGTAATGTATTTGTCATTTAGATTAGTTACCAATTTTGGGCAATAGTTTTTATTAGTCTATATAATTTTAATTATTGTTTATAATAAAAAAAAAAATTATTATATTTAATTACATAATGTATTAATAACTTTGGATTGAAACATCTTATTTTGGTAGATTAATTTCATGTAAATTATATACATTATAATACATAATTATTTACTGTCTCTTACTCCTCCTAGGAAGGGGGAATATTGCCATTATTTCAAATTTTCGAAATCAAGTTTTACACGGGAAATAGATGTTTTTAGGTCCTTGGAGTTTTCATGAATTGATGGATCATGTTTTTGAGTTTTTTTTTTTTTTGTAAAGTGTTTTTTTGGGGTTTTTGACAAATACCGTTAAAAAACTTTGCTAGGAGGTTGATACGAAGGGCGATGTCAGGTAAATAATCTATTTACATCTAAATAAATATGACAAATAAAATATGGTGCAAAAACAACTTATATAGTAAATGAAATTCTTGATGGGGTCGATCATGTAGACCCCCGAACATTGCATATGTAATAATTAAACTAGATAAATTATTAAAAACAAAACAAAACCGAGAGATGGGTGTTGGTGTAGTGATTATGATCATGGACTTGTAAGGGGAGGTTCGCAGTTCAAGTCCAGCGTATAATTGCTAAATTTTATATTTGTTGTGCTCATTGGTTCCACAGAGCTAAAATGTTTCACAATGTTTATTGTGATTAAAATGTTTCACACGTAGAGCCTCTTTAAGGGGGTCCAAACAAATGGAGTCCGATGAGGCGAGGTCGGGGCTGTAGGGGGATGTGGAAGGATCTCCCACCCCACTTTTTGTAGTGTTTCTTGAGTTAACTGTGCCGTGTGTGGGCGCGCGTTGTTATGAAGCAAAATCACGCTTACGTTTCGTTCGAATAGCAGGCCTTACTTTTTTTGTGACCATATCATTGTAATACTGACTGTTGATAGCTCGTTGATCTTCGGAATAGTCACGATAAATAGGCCCCTGCGAATGCCAGAATACTGTAAGCATGACTTTACCTTTGCAGACGGCTTGCTCTTGAATTTCTTTCGAGTGGGAGAACCCGTATCCCCACCCGTATCCACACAAAGCTTTGGCTCTTAGACTCCGGCTCAAAATGTTGTATCCATGTTTCGCCACATGTTACAATTCTACTGAAAAATTCTTTTTCAATTAAACATCGTTCTTTCAACTGTTGACTGATTTGTCAACCTGGTTTATTTGTGGGTGTCCGTAAGTTGTCTTTGAACCTATTTCGCACAAGTTTTCTTGTACTGCAGCTTATTCTGAGCAGTGTTATAGACAGTTCCAACAATCGCGTGCACTTCTTTAGCTATCAGTTTAACAATAATACGCCTCTTGTTCTGAATTAATGCGAGATTCGAGGGAGAAAGTTGCAACTTCAACCGGTCGTCCACTTCGTTGCTCGTCACAGACACTTACACTGCCCTGTATACTTTCAACATTCTTTCGTGGATCTCACTACCTTTGGATACGCTCTGCATCTAAAAATCTAATCACTAAGCGTTGTTCATCCGAGTTGCAATGCTTGAGCGGACTCGCCACTGTTAACTGAATATATTTTAGATTACGCATACCAAATACTCTCAAACAGCTGATGAGAAACTAAGTACAAGGATGCCAACTTGACGGCACTGAAACTATTCTATTGATTAACAAACCGTTTCTGAGCTACAGTGATTTGTCTCGTTACTTATTGAATGACCCTCGTAACTTCATTAGTTTTTTCAAAACATAATTATTACAAAATCAACTACCAACTATATAATTGTTAGTTGGAACTATTTTTAAGTAGTAATTATCACACACGTACATAGATATCTTTTATAACAACCTTTTCTGTATTTGTAATTTTCATACAAGCATTTTTAAAATAATAGCGTAATAGTAATAACACTTTACGCTTGTAATAGTAGTAAAAAAAAAGTAAATGTTTAGAATAATTTGACCAGGGGATAAAGTGATACTTTTACACATTCGAGTTCAAATTTCGAGTGTTGTAAAAAGGAATTTACTTCACTATACATATGATATTTTTTTCTACATCAATTAAAACTGGTAAGAGTGTAAGGAAAACTCTAAGATGGCGTTGTCTATTGAAAAAGGTAAGACTACTCTTATTTTATTGGCTTGGCTTTTTAATTCTTGAATAGAAATTCATTTAAAAATTTAAAAAAAATAAACACTTAAAGGAAAGATATAAATAAATCTAAATAGCAAGAAAAACAAGCTCAATACAATTAGCAAGCAAAAAGAACATAAATATAGTAAAAAGATACGTACTGTTTATAGACTGAAGACTAGATAAGAACTTGGAATACTTGACTGTATTTAATTAAATGTACCAAGGGCATCTTAAGAACAGCGAGAAGATTGCAAAATAAAGTGAAGATTGTATTAGGGGGTGGGTGGGGGCACAAAATACTTTCCAACAAAGTATCTCATACCAACCACTTCAACAAAGTATCTTGTAATTAACTTACCTGTAACAAAAAAGAAAAGAAAGAAACAATAAGATATTAATGACTAATATATTTGATAAACTAAATTTCAACAGTATTGACTATTATTAACAATATTAATCAATCAATCAAAAATTAGTCGTAACATTATCTTATACAAACAAACCAAAAAAAATCTGGTGTGAAACACTCACACAACTTTCTCTTACTCCAGTTCTCAAAATTATAATTGACAAATTTTATAGTTTGTGTACCAAATTTAATGAAATTTGTCGAAAACTGAAAAAAACTATTCAGTAAAAGCGCACTTCCGGTTTACTGATTTTCTTCACACCCGGAATTTTGGCCAACTATTTATTTCTAATTAATTTCATTTGGATGATAGAGTTGTATAATCAAGTATGATACCACTTTAGAGGAAGCTGTAACACTACCCCTCTTCTAAAAGTGCCCTTAAATGAATTTTCCCAGAGAAATGTTTTATATAAAAGTTGTAGACCTTTGAATGTTTAGTTTATATGTGTAGTTTCAAGAAAATCGTCGGAGCCATTTTTGAGAAAATCGCGAAAAAGTGAAAAAATCATATTTAGTAAAGTGTTAAAACAAAAGCACTTCCGGTTTTCCGATTTTTCTCAAACTCGGAATTTCAACAACATATTTAATTCTAATTAACATTATTTAAATGACCGAATTGTGTAATAACCTGAAATAGCACTTTAGAGGGTAACTAACCCCACCCCTCCCCCAGAAGGGCCCTTAAATCAATTTTCCCAGAGAAATGTTTCAAATAAAAGTTGTAGCTCCTTGTATATGTAGTTGATGTATCAAGTTTAAAGAAAATCCTTGGAGCCATTTTTGAGAAAAACGCAAAAAAGTAAAAAAGTCAACTAGTAAAGTGGTACTTCCGGTTGAGGAATTTTGACAGATAACGCACAGTCAGATCGCATGGTGATACCTAAACGGAATATTAAGTTTCAGTTTTCTACGGTTTTTCGTTTTTGAGCTATGCTGTTCACATACACCACACACACACACACACACACAGACCATTTGCTAAAAACCACTTTTTTGGACTCAGGGGACCTCAAAAGGATATTTCCGGTGAAAACTCGATATCGAAAATTTGACACGATTACAATACTTCCTCTTACTAGGAGTAAGAGAAAGTAATAAAACGATGAATATTTTTTTTGAAAAAGGAAAATTTAAAAATTTTCGTGGACCTAGTCGCTTGTCAAAGTACATTTTCCCAGCTAGCGAATCATGCTTCATAGGTAGAAGTTTTTTATTGAGTTTAAAAGCTGACGTTAGGACAAGAAGAGCGCCGCAAAGTAAAGGTGATTTGTTGACATTTCATACCCTGAACTGGAAGTGGCACTTTATCGGAAAGGTTAACGTTGCAGCTTTTCAATTAGCCGCCAAAAATAAGTTTTTTTCCTTCGGAAATAGTTTGAAATCAAAGGTTGTGAGATAGTATATTTATTTTCAAGAAAATATCGATACAGCCGATTTCAAATAAAAGTGATAGGTTTATAATATCTGTGCAGTTTAGCATTGCAAGCTTAAAGGAAATCAATATTATCGTTTTTTTAAAGAAAACGCGAAATAATTCACAAACCTATTCAGTAAAGTCGCAATTTTGGTTAATCGATTTGTTCTATAAATTTGGTATTTCACCAATGATTTCACATCTCGCTCAACATATTATTCTTAATTTAATTTAAACATAAATTTAAGACCATTTAAAAATAAGCATGATAAATAAAAACGAATATATCTGGTATTTTATCCGTGTCGTAGCATGCATATTTATTTTATTCCTGACCGGTTTCGGATTTTCATCCATCGTCAGAGCATTCACCAAGTTCGTGTAGAGAGTACAAATCAACGTAATGTTTCTGTTACTTTATTACTCACACTTGTTCTTGAACTCACTTGAACAAGTGTGAGTAACAAGTAACAGAAACATTATGTTGAAGTGAAATCTATACACGAACTTGGTGAATTTACTCTTGACAATGGATGAAAATCCGAAACCAGTCAGGAAGAAAATAAATATGCATGCTACGACGGATAAAATACCAGGTGTTATCCAGCATTGCGGATCCATCCACATAATCAAAAACGAATACATTTGATTTCCTCTATTATTTATTTTAATATCATCTCTATTTTGTTGTTTGCTGCCAACCTTCTTACATATCAATTTACTTATATATTTTCTTGGTTTAACCTTGCTTGGATTTCACATTTATTTATTATTTGTTCAAGCTTTTGACTGTCCATAAACTTTGCATTTTCTTTCTTCAAACTTTATGAGTACAATATACACCTGAAATTTCTTATTGACCCCCCCCTCCCCATAATAAAACTGACTTGAAAATACACTGAGCATACTTAATAACATTATTAAAATTTTTGTTATAAAGTATCCTTCAAAACATGCCACTTATTATACACTATTTTCTAATGTCTAATCATAATTTATAATAATTCCATTTTGTCATTAAACATACATACACATAGTAACATAACCTTATAACCTTCCGCACATATATACAACCAACAAGTGTGAGTGTAACAGAAACATTACGTTGAAGTGAACTCTATACACGAACTTGGTGAATTTACTCTTGACGATGGATGAAAATATGAAACTGATCAGGGACAAAATGAATATGCATGCTACGATGGATAAAATACTGGATGTTATCGAGCATTGCGGACCCATGTACATATTCGCAATTTCGGTTGATGATTTCGTCTGAAAACTTGCTCTCAACCTTGAGTTTTCTGCGACTTTTGTTTTGAAAATTTGTCACATACACGCAGATACACAGACCAATTTTTGAAATCTTTTTTCGTACTCAGGGGATTAGAAAACATATATTTTTGGTGAAAATTCAATTAAGAAAATTTGACATGAATAATACTTTCTCTAAGAGAAAGTAAAGTTAATATTATATTATTATTATTATTCGCGAAAGGGGAGGGCAAAACCCTACGCTATCCAAAGCCCCCCAGGGCCCATATAGCTACCCCTAAAGAATAACAACCACTGGGACTAGAATACAAATCCAGGCCCAGGATTCAACCATCTAAGTTTCACAACAGACCGAACAAATCGGACCAAAACCTTAAAAGGACACAGCTTAAGATCCTCTACCGACATCCTATTCCGGCCGAAGTTCCTAAACCTAATCTCCTCACAACCCAAACAATTCGTCATCAGATGCATGGGTGTTTCTTCCTCAGTTTCACAAACTCTACAAAAGGGGTCAGGCACAAGTCCCATTATATAGAGATGTCTCCTTAAACCACAATGCCCAGTGAGGAATCCAACCAGATACCTGAGGGAGGTCCGTGAAAGACATCGGACCCCACTGCTCAAAGCTCCGCCCGGGCCCCCAATGAGCATTTTAGACTGCCGACAACCCACTGCACTCATCCATAAGGATGAGTGCTGTGAGGTCATCCACGTCTGAAAGCCCGACAAACATGTGCCAGAAGACACACCAACAGCAGGCTCTGGACCAATGAAAGGGAGAGAGGCACCTAATTTGGCAAACCTATCCACCTCCTCATTCCCAAAAATTCCCATATGACCTGGAACCCAGACCAGAAGCACATCCTTTAATGAAGAAAGATCTTCCAGTCTTCTAGAACATTCCAACACCAATCTGGAAGTGAAGACACATGAATTAAGCGCCTTCAACGCAGCCTGGCTATCCGAGCAGATACAAACACCTTTTAAATTAGTGTTACGCACCCTCTCATCCAAAATACAGCAAAGAATTGCATAAACCTCAGCCTGGAAAACGGTGGCCCACTCACCAAGAGGCGCTACCAAATGATCTCCCGTCTCAAAATAGACGGCAGCCCCAGACCTACCATCCATCCTGGAACCGTCCGTGTAGCATCGGAGATAATTCTCAGGAATCACACCAGACGGACCCAGGGTTAACCAATCTTCCCTAGAAGGCAACCTAACCCTGTAGGAATGACCAAAGACAAAAGTCTTCAAATTCCTATCAGAAGGAAAACCTGTAATGGGAATCCTTAAAAGCATCTCACGATAAATGGTAGAATGACCATATCGCTTACCCTGCCAAAAACCTGCCTGTTTAATTCTATAACAGGCTTTCATTGCCTGGTTTTTCACCTCCACAAAGAGAGGTGGAATCCCTAACAAAGTCTCCATAGATGCGGTCGGTGTAGTCCGAAACGCTCCAGTCACCGCCAGACAAGCTAAGCGTTGGACTTCTTCCAACAGCTGCCTAGCGGATCGTGTTTCAATGCGACGCCACCACACCAAAGCCGCATATACCAATCTAGGTTTAATGACCATGCAATAAATCCAGAACATCATCTTGGGAGTGATTCCCCAACTAATAATAATATATACTTTACTAAATCTTAGCCGTCCCTCTTGCTTACCTGGATATACACTAGTTACGTATGTACATTAATGTACTTTATTATAAAATAAATTATAATATTATAATTAAGAATATAATATTATTTATTGCTTTATTATTAGGTGATCTTCTTCCTTGATCTTGTACCTTGAAAGTTATGTTAGTACAGCATCTTATTTATAGTGCACATTAATATTAAAACTTTTGGGACCAATATTAGACCCCTTGGAAAAAGATGAATTTAGTTTCTGAAAACAACGTTTAAAAGCTCTTTAAATATATAGACTTTTATTTAGAATTTTGACCTATAACATAACAGTAGATTATGAAAGAAAAAGCTAAAAAAATTTATGTTAATGAAAAGAAGAAACCTCGATTCCCACATCGCACACACACGCGTAACTCTGAATCGGCTGAAAATCCTTTTCCAGCAATTTTATTATATTCATTCTGATCTATTTTGTCCATTTTTTTTTTCTTTTTTTTAAGTTTAAACAAAGGTTACTGCAAATAAGTCAACAACTTATTTTATTATTACTAGTACAAGTTATTCTATTCCTACGGTTAACAGTCCAGGCCAAAAACTAGGCCCTTCCACACTGATAAATTTCCTCCAACACATATCCTGGTTTAAATTATCCACGCAAATTCTATGAGGTTCCCTCTGATCCATTCATCTTCCGGCAATTAGTCCCATTCCCTAGTCAATTTCCATTCACATACTGGATATTCTCTAAAGATAGCCAGAAACCTTTGATGCTTGAATTTATATCGATCAATTACACTGAAAATGAATCAATTCTATATATTGGCCTTATATTTTTATTTCGTTCAAAAAGATGCATTATTAAAAAACAAATAAAAAAAATCTTCTTTTGCCAACATGTTTTTCTTAATTGGCTTTAATTACTAGGAGACACTGCCTCCACAATTCTCAGCTCTTTCCTAGAGCGCTAGAAAAGCTCGTAAAGGGTAGAGAGAAAGATGGGGCTAGGAGATTAAGTATTTATAAATACTGTGCGCTTTAAAGTTTTTAAAAAAGACTTTCTGCAACAGGAACTTAAAATTTTATATACCGTTTCAATAATTTAAGGGAATTTTAATATTGCCATTTATTAAGTTTATGACATTAAAGAGTTATAGTAACATGAACCTTAATTAATTTTATGTTAGTTTAAAAAATAATGTAAGAATTGAAATTAAAATTTTTAAAAAGTAAAAATTATAATGAAATGCCTACCAGGTATCAGAAGAGCAGTGTAGAGCTCTTCATACATTGCTACACGATTGTAGAGGGCAATGAATGGGTGGACTGGTTAGTTAAGTTGAGATTGTAATTACCATTTTTTTGGGACTGGAGAAGCACTGGAGGGACACTGAAGCCGTCTCCAGGATAAGAGATTTAGGAAAGATATAAGACAGCGTAACTTGAATTGTCTTCTCACCCTCAATACAATTCAACAGAGAGTTTTGGAAGGCGTATTGATTGGACACGCTTGAGGAGCAGATCATTTACACAAAACATAAGCAGGACATCCTTTATCTAGTCTTTTGTATCAGAATTGTGATTGATGGAGTCAGAGAAACAATGTATTTGCTGTCTACGTCAGTGTCCCCGTTTCGGCAGTACTAGGATATTCATATTTGGGAGGGCAAAACTCTTGCTTGGGAATGCTTGAGGGGGGTATTGGAGATTAGGGATATTTCAAGATATTGCAGTCAGACCAGTAAATTGCGTTTGTGGAGATAAGTGCCATATGGACTTATGTCATAAGCGGCTGTAAAGTCCCCGAAGAACATTCACATCGTGATCCTATGCTCTCTCATATTTTCCTGCAGCTGTCTAAGTACAAATATCTGGTCAGTCGTGGATCTTCCTCTTCTGAAGCCTACTTGGTAATCCCTCCAACTTTCTTCCCACAAACAGGACTAATTTATTGTAAAGCGCAATCACAAACACATTGTAGGTTACACTGAATATACTTATGTTTCTATAATTACTGCACCATATTGGGTCAACTTTCTTATAAATTAATTCCTTCCGTCCAGTCGTCGGGCGTTCTTTTCTCAAATCCAGATCCGGTAAATCACATTGTAAAATTCTAAAATTCTTATATGAGGTTGTCTCTCTCTCTCTCTGCTTTAAGTAATTCAAGTGGGATACCGTCTATACTGGGTGACTTATCCGGTTTCAGATAACTAACAATCTCGTATATATATACTTCCAAGTACGGAGAGACGCCTCTTCCCATAGTCATTGCTGGCTCCCTTTGCCCTGGTAGATCAGCCTCTAGTTAGTTATGTATCTGTCGGTAGATATTTTAGAGTTTATAAAATAATAATAATTAATTAGACAAATTCATTACTAAATTAGAAAATCGATCTCATACAAAAAGATGGAATTAATTAAATGAAAAACAACTTTGAACCCTATGGGGTATTTATCAAGCTGGTTTTATGATCAGTATATATATATACGGAAATATGGAAAAAGGGGTTGAAAACCCTGTTGGATTGTCTCATTGCCCATTTTACTACCAGTTCCCCCTCAGCTAAAATGAATATAAATCAGTGTATATATTTATACTTGGACTCCCTCTCTCTCTCTCGGATGGCTGGTTTATTCTGACATATTAATGTGCCCGCCTGGACATTATGATCGGTTCGGTGATGTGGGATGGAGACTCTTTGGGAGGAGAAGCATTATTGTAGGTAGCACCAAGTTATATGGATGGTTTAGAATTTTGCCCTGTTTTATATTATATATTAAACTCGTAAAGGCATTGATGGGAGACAATAAAAAAAAAGGGGGGTTATATGCGATTCAATTTAATACCAACTACATATTTCTGAATTTCTAAATGGATAAGAGAAATGGAGGAAAGTTCCGTTCCAAATATTAAATAGAATTAATTAACATTTCAGTAGAATAATATATGTATTTGTTAATATTTTACTGGAAATTGCTAATAGATTTTGGTCTCTGTTATATATTAAAGTAAATATAATTCATAATTTGGACAGGTGCGTTCAAATATGATATTACTATTAATTTAATATTATAAATGGACCAAAAACTAGATTTTCAATTTAAATTCTATTATTTATTTGAAACAATTTACTGTTTGTGAAAAGCAAACAAAATTAGTTTTGCCAATAATTAATCTATTATCAGAGACATTTTCCGTGGTAGCCTGCTTCATTTTGTGGTCATCGACCGGTTTCGGGCGTTCGCCCATCTTCAGGATGCGCTTTTCAGACAGTGTGCCAACACAGACTCGTACAGAGACTTAGTTTCACACTAACTGAGGTGTATGTTTAAAATACTAAACTCTTAAACTAGGTAAAGGGATATGGCCAGATGGGTGGGAAAACACGTGTTTGGGTTGTTAAAGGGCAAATTCTTTTCTTACAGTGGACGCGGGGGTCTAATGTTTAAACTCTGTTGTTGGAGGGAGACTTACTTTACAATTAACTAACCAAAATATTAAGAATATACAAAAAATAAAAAATAAGATACACAAAATAAATCTAAATAAAATTAAACAACGATTAAACTAACATTTTAAAATTCATTCATTCGTTTAAAACTGAACGATTTTTTATATATAATGGCACACTGTCTGAAAAGCGCATCCTGAAGATGGGCGAACGCCCGAAACCGGTCGATGACCACAAAATGAAGCAGGCTACCACGGAAAATGTCTCTGATGCTTTCCAGCTCTGCGGAACCAACCACCACAATTAATCTATTACTTTTTTAGCCTATCCACAAATTAAAACAGAAATGGCAAAAAAAAAAAAAAAAATTGTGAATTTAAAATTAGTATCGGATTTTAAAGCAACTAATGATAATCCTCAGTTGAACAAGTGTATTCATCATTGGGCACATATTCAAATAATATGACAAGCTAGGATGAATCCAATCGGAATAACTTTTTTTTCTTTCTCTTACTACCGGTAAGAGGAAGCATTGCGAAACTTGTCAAAATTTCTATTTCGAGTTTTCACCGAATATGAACGCCTTGAGGTCCCCTTAGTCCAAAAAAGTGATTTTTATAAATTGTTTTGTACGTTGCAAACTATACTGTGCGTGCGTGAATTCTGTGTCTGTTTGTAGTTAGTATAACTCCAAAAAGGATAATCGTAGTAAGTTTAAATTTGATATTTTGTGCTATTTTATCCGTTGTAGCATTCATATTCCTTTTTTTTCCTGACCGGTTTCTGATTTTCATCCAACGTCAGACCCAATTCTCCAAGTTCGTGTAAAGAACTCACTTCAACGTAATGTTTCTGTTACACTCACATTTGTTGGTTCGTTGGTTGTATATATGTGCAAAAGGTTATAAGGTTATGCTACTGTGTGTGTGTGTGTGCGTGTGTGTGTAACCTCCCGCACATATATACAACCAACAAACCATAAAGTCTGAGTGTAACAGAAACATTGCATTGAAGTGAACTCTCTAAATGAACTTGGTGAATTTGCTCTGACGATGGATGAAAATCCGAAACCAGTCAGGAAGAAAATAAATATGTTATTATCCAGCATTGCGGACCCATCCACATATTCAACTATAAACTTGATCATTAGTTTAACTGCTATTATGGCATATGAAATAAGGTGTTGATCAAAATTTGTGACCTGAAAATAATACTTTTGACTAAAAATAGACTTACAATATTTTCTGAAATGACTCCAAAGATTTTCTTTAAATTCAGTGTATTAACTGTACATATAAAGAGCAACAACTACTATTTGTTTCGAAACAATTCATTTAAGAGGGTTTATGGGGTAAAGAATAATTTATAACTAGAGGCCTAGCCGGCTGCTGTCTTCAAGACAAGGCCGCGGCCAAACAGACAAAACCAAGGGTCAATACTTTACATCAAAGCAAGCACCGATGAGGCTGGCCACTGACCTAAATCACTGGTCACCGAACTAACCAAGGTCGCACCAAGGTCGCACAAGGTCGCACACTAGGACAGATGTCTTGGTGTGAGTGTTGCTAACACTGATATAAACTTCGCCCCATTGGAAGAGGGGATGATTATACTTCAGTACGTCTTCAAGATCATTATACGAGCAGCAGTTCCGCGTCCCTATACAGTTTTTATTTATACTTATTTCCTTAGTTGTGCATCTTAGTTCAATTATTTTAATCATTCTAAATTATTAGTTATTTATCTCCTATTTATTTCTAAGTATTTCTTGTTAATATTTACCATCACCCACGTTTAAATTATTGTACAAATACAGTGTATTTTTATAAATTCCGTGTTAATAATTCGAACACTAACTTACAGAAATCTCTAAACTAACTTCCGCCCTCTTCAAGACATCTACTCAATACCTCCGCCCTCTTCAAGACCTCAGGAATCACAATAAACGATTCCACTACAATACCATTATATCATCTATATAATATTAGTCACAATGAAATCTGATGATCTTTTAAGTTTCCGCGGCCATTTTCATGAAAAATACTTTAGTTTCCGGGTTGAGACGGGTCAGTGGTTTGGTAGAAACTGACGTTTCGCCCATATTGCAATAAGCCTCTTATAAATATTACAGCGTAGCTTATATAGAGTTATAGTATCAAGTGTGCAGTGAGATTTTATAAAACGACGCTTCTTGCAAAGTTTACGTTAAACAAAATTATTTTTTCAGTCGCACAAGTAACATCTCAAATCAATAAATTATAATTAACATTTATAATGGTTTATTATTATTATTATTATTTTTAATTAAAGGCGCGTCAACCTCTATAGCCATTGGCCTTGTAGTGGAAGAACGAAATGGAAAAATAATAGTTTTGGAAAATAGTTTTGGGAAAATTAGCTAGTACAAATAGTGTATTTTAGTGAAGGGATAGAGCCAGGTATACTACAATCTAAGTCAATGCAAACCAAGAGACAAAGGGCAAGAAACAGTTAGGGTAAAACAATAAAACTCCCTCCAGACATACCAGCATTGTTTGAAAGGATTTGAACTATGAAGAGAAGACATTCCTTCAAGAACAGTCTGAAAGAGACACCAAAGCAGAACACTTCAGGAATCAGTGCCAAATATAAGTTAAACACAAGAGTTTATTCCAACTAATTTCAGTATACTTATAAGCATATTATTGTGATATTGTAAAGATTAAATTCTTTTAAAGAATAATATATTTATTTCAAAACAATAGTGATCTTTTACTTATTACTAATACTGCTCTCTCCTTCTCAAACTTACACACAAGCCCTTACAAAACCGCTCACGCCACAAGTTACTACAACAAGTCACAACCAATTACATTTCAGCCTTCTCAGTGCACAGCCGGCCTCCGGACAGTATTCTCTCGTTACAGACAACACTGTCCATCACCGGACAGTGAGCTGTAGAGGCTACTAGGAAGAAATAAAAATCTAAAGGCAGCAAAGCTGGACTCGAACCCGGGTCCTCCGCGTAGGAGTCCAGTACGCTAACCACTTAGCTAATCACTTCCCTTATTATTATTATTTATGAATAAATATATATATTTTTGCTCATTAAAATCTGATTATTTACTTGTTTATTGAATTTATTAAGTTTGCACAAATAATTTGGTTGAATAAAAAGTACGAAAATTCCCACAAAAATAGGGATGGAGTCAGGTCGAATGCAAACTCGATTTAACAGTATTTAAATAATTGATTAGTTTGGTGGCAGACTGTGTTATCGATACCAAAAAAAAAAAAAGATTATCGAAAATATTATGTTTTATGTGATTAAATAAAAATCGATTACATAAATTTCAAATTACCATTTAATTGGTATTCTTGTTTGAAGTTTAATTTATTGTTGACTAGGAACATCAGTGTTTAATAATTGAAATGTTTAAAGTATTTAAAAAACAAAAAAAAAAAAATCGCCACTAATAATGGCGAGCAGAGGGGGATTTTAGTTCAAACGATAAAACTATTCAAATCGATTGGAATCGCGGCGGATAAGTATTATGTTTTAGCATTATCATTAGCATTTCATCAATAAATTGATATAGGAAAATAATCATTTAATCCCCAGACAGAGAGAGAGCGAGAGGGAGGTGAGAGAATGTTGGCAATTGTAAAAAAGGGGAAATGGCAATTATGCGTTTGCTGGCCAATTGAAGATAACGAACAGTTTAATGTAATAAAACTTTATGTTATAATAAAATTAAGCCATTCTGCAGAACTTTATTAATAAATAAGTATATATATATATATATATATATTCTCCTCTTATTTTAAACATTAATATTTCATTTTGGTATCAAAACAAGTTTGTCATAATTAATCCCTAATTAATTTCTGCTATATTTTTTTTAATTTTTTTAAACAATTTATTATATATAAGGGAAGCAGATAGAATAGGATTGTTGACGTTATTATGTTATAAAACCATTTTAAAATATAAAAGTCTAATTATTAACATTTATTGTATATATATATATATATATATCTACGTATTAAATATGTATTAAATATGTACGTATATAGATATTGGTGTAAATTAGAGAGGCCTCTAATTGTGTATTTCATCATACGGATAATTAACTTTAAATTCCCTGAGATATTTTTAATTTTATAACCAACTCACAAAACTGTTGTATTAAACTTCTAGCTTACGCTTAAATTCAAAGTTTCACTTCCTAAATAATTAATTACTTTTTAATCCCTCCGTCAGCTAATACTACAAAATACTACTTAGAACAAAAAAAAAAAAAAAAAAGCCAATAAATTTATACTATGTAATTATTACTATCTATTTTTGTTAGGGATTCCACCACTTTTTGTGGAGGTGAAAAACCAGGCAATGAAAGCCTGTATAGAATTAAACAGGCAGGTTTTTGGCAGGGTAAGCGATATGGTCATTCTACCATTTATCGTGAGATGCTTTTAAGGATTCCCATTACAGGTTTCCCTTCTGATAGGAATTTGAAGACTTTTGTCTTTGGTCATTCCTACAGGGTGAGGTTGCCTTCTAGGGAAGATTGGTTAACCCTGGGTCCGTCTGGTGTGATTCCTGAGAATTATCTCCGATGCTACCCGGACGGTTCCAGGATGGATGGTAGGTCTGGGGCTGCCGTCTATTTTGAGACGGGAGATCATTTGGTAGCGCCTCTTGGTGAGTGGGCCACCGTTTTCCAGGCTGAGGTTTATGCAATTCTTTGCTGTATTTTGGATGAGAGGGTGCGTAACACTAATTTAAAAGGTTTTTGTATCTGCTCGGATAGCCAGGCTGCGTTGAAGGCGCTTAATTCATGTGTCTTCACTTCCAGATTGGTGTTGGAATGTTCTAGAAGACTGGAAGATCTTTCTTCATTAAAGGATGTGCTTCTGGTCTGGGTTCCAGGTCATATGGGACTTTTTGGGAATGAGGAGGTGGATAGGTTTGCCAAATTAGGTGCCTCTCTCCCTTTCATTGGTCCAGAGCCTGCTGTTGGTGTGTCTTCTGACACATGTTTGTCGGGCTTTCAGACGTGGATGACCTCACAGCACTCATCCTTATGGATGAGTGCAGTGGGTTGTCGGCAGTCTAAAATGCTCATTGGGGGGCCCGGACGGAGCTTTGAGTAGTGGGGTCCGATGTCTTTCACGGACCTCCCTCAGGTATCTGGTTGGATTCCTCACTGGGCATTGTGGTTTAAGGAGACATCTCTATATAATGGGACTTGTGCCTGACCCTTTTTGTAGAGTTTGTGAAACTGAGGAGGAAACACCCATGCATTTGATGACGAATTGTTTGGGTTGGGAGGAGATTAGGTTTAGGACCTTCGGCCGGAATAGGATGTCGGTAGAGGATCTTAAGCTGTGTCCTTTTAAGGTTTTGGTCCGATTTGTTCGGTCTGTTGTGAAACTTAGATGGTTAAAACCTGGGCCTGGATTTTCATTCTAGTCCCAGTGGTAGGTATTCTCTAGGGGTAGCTATATGGGCCCGAGGGGGCTTTGGATAGCGTAGGGTTTACTTTCCTCCCCTTTTGGGAATAATCATAATAATTAATATCTATTCGTTAAATCTTTGAGCGGGTCACCATGTATGCCAACCTAACTTCGTAAATTTTAAAATACTTTCTTTTGCAATAATAGAGGAAATTAGGAAAGCTTCAAAACTATTGGTGGTATTGGAAAGATTAGTGAGCCAATTCCAATTAGGCTCAAAAAATAAAGCAGTTTCTACCACTTCCGACCATCTTACAATCTTATAAATATACATAAGCTCCCATAAAAAAGAATGAATCTAATTTGACACGTACGCAATACTTCGCTCGTCGCTCAAACCACTTTCTGTTGCTGCAAATTAATACAATTTAATTAGCAATTTTTGTTTGATAAAAAAAAAATCTGGTGTGAAACACTCACACAACTTTTTCTTACTCCTGTTCTCAAAATTATAATTGATAAACTTAGTACCAAATTTAATGAAATTCGTCGAAAACTGAAAAAAACTTTCCAGTAAAAGCGTGCTTCCGGTTTACTAATTTTCTTGAAACTCGGAATTTTGGCAATCTATTTATTTCTAATTAATTTGTTTTGAATGATAGAATTGTATAATAAACTATGATAGCCAACTGGACTCACACGCGGAGGATCCGGGTTCGAATCTAGCTGTGGTACCTTTAGATTTTTTTTTTCCTAGGAGTCTCTACAATTCACTGTACGTGATGGACAGTGTTGTCTTGTCTGTAACGAGAGAACACTGTCCGGAGGCCGGCAGTGGCACTGAGAAGGCTCCAGCCGCCAATGACCATTGATATTGATGCGCCTTAAATTTAAAAAAAAACAAAACAATACCAGATAGCCCTTACAAAAAAAAAAAAAACATAACCCCACCTCACGACCAAAGATCCTTTCATTATTTTAACAGAAGAAATATTTCAAATAAAGTATTTGTAGTATCACATTTTCTAGTTTTAAAGAAATCGTTTGAGCCGTTTCGAGAAATAACCAAGAAAACCCTGAAAAATACTTTCAGTAAAAAGCACTTCCGTTCCCCGATTTTGTGACTTTCTCTGACGCCTCATAAGAGAAGTATTGTAATCGTGTCAAATTTTCGATATCAAGTTTTCACCGGAAATATTCGTTTTGAGGCCCCCTGAGTCCCCAAAAAAGTGGTTTTTAGAAAATTATCAGTGTGTGTATAGGGGAGCAGCATAGCTCAAAAACGAAAAACCGTAGAAAGTTGAAACTTGATATTCCGTTTAGGTATCACCATGGGATCTGACAGTACGTTATCTGTCAAAATTCCTCAACCGGAAGTACCACTTTACTAGTTTTTTTTTACGTTTTTGCGATTTTCTCAAAAATTCAAAAATGGCTCCGACGATTTTCTTTAAACTTCAAACATCAACCACACATACAAAGAACTACAACTTTTATTTGAAACATTTCTCCGTGAAAATGCATTGAAGGGCACTTTTGGTGGAAGGGTGGGGTTAGGTTTCCATCTAAAGTGCTATTTCAGTTTATTAGACAATTCTGCCATCTAAATAATGTTAATTAGAATTAAATATGTTGTTGAAATTCCGATTTGAAAAAATCGGATAACCGGAAGTGCGTCTACTTTACCACTTTACTAAATGATTTATTCACATTTTCAAAATTTTCTCAAAAATGGCTCTGACGATTTTTTTGAAACTTCTTATATAAACTAAACATGCAAAGATCTACAACTTTATCGAAGACAGTTCTCGGAAATTTCTTTTAAGAGCACTTTTAGGGAGGGTGGGGTTAAATTTTCATCAAATTCATCCTAGTTCATTATACATTCCTATCATCCAGAACATATTAGTTAGAAATAAATAAATGGCTGAAATTCCGAGTTTCAAGAAAATAGTAAACCGGAAGTGCGCTTTTACTGAACAGTTTTTTCAATTTTCGACGAATTTCATTAAATTTGGTACACAAACTATAAAATTTGTCAATTATCATTTTTTGAGAACTGGAGTAAGAGAAAGTTGTGTGAGTGTTTCACACCAGATTTTTTTTTTTCAAACTCGGAATTTCAACAACACATTTAATTCTAATTAAGATTATTTACATGACAGAATTGTCTAATAAACTGAAATAGTATTTTGGAGGACAACCTAACACCAACCCCCCCCCTCACTCAAAAGTACCCTTAAATGAATTTTCCCAAAGAAATGTAGTAAATAAAAGAAGTTGTAGATTTTTGTATGTGTAATAGAGAAAAAAGAGTTTAAAGAAAATCGTCCGAGCGATTTTTGAAAAAAATTGCAAAAAAATAAAATCAGTAAAGTGGTACCTTTACCATAGGTTAGTTCCTATGGTGATACCTAAACGGAATATCAAGTTTGAACTATCTGCAATTGTTCGTTTTTGAGCTATGCGTTCACAGACATAGACACACACACACTATTTTCTAAAAACCACTTTTTTGGATTCAGGGGACCTCAAAACGTATATTTCCGGTGAAAACACAACATCGAAAATTTGGCACGATTATAATACTTCCTCTTACTAGGAGTAAGAAGAAAGTAAAAAAGTGGTAAGAGACATTTTTAGGGGTCTTTTGTCAAAACCAATTAAATTTGTAGCCGCAATTTAAATTTAAACCTAACAGACAGGCCCCTTAAAAACTTTCCTAAAATAATTATATTTTTTCTGAAAATGTTTAACAATAATTAAAAGTTATAGTTTTATACCTGTACAGTTAGTACTCCAAGTTTAACGGGAATCGTTACAGTCGTTCAGGAGAAAATTCCAACAAACTCAAAGAACTTAACTTGTAAAGTGGTAGTATTAAAGCTATTAATGTATTTTACTATTGTATAGGTAGTAGAACCTCACATTGTATTAAAGTGCAACTTAAGAAAAAAAGCTTAGCGCTACTGTTCCCCTAGAACCCTAAAACAGATTATGGAAAATCGTTGAGGCCATTTAAAAAAAAAAAAAAAAAATCACGAAAAACTGACAAACAAAAACTTCGGCAAAATCGCCGTCCCGGTTAATGGATTTTAACAGAGGAACTTGAAAAACATAGTATTTCCGGTGAAATGTCGATTCTTGAAACTCTGACACACTCGCAATACTTCCTCTTATAAGGAGAAGAGCAAGTAAAAATATCGTTTTCTTACTTAATTTACTTAAACTTAGTAAGTAATTTGGGTACCAACACAAAACTCTATTTCATTCACTTTAAAAGCATACACTCAATCGCCTGAAAAGAGTACTATTTGACCCATAGAAAAAATAATGCTTCCTCAGAAAGCGAGATCATCAAACTGTTCATGGCAGGGCTCTTCAGAAGTCCACAAATTGCATTTTCTTCTTCCTCGGCTGTCGCAGAAAAGCAATTTTTATAAGTATGCAGAATGTAGAAGTTTTCTCATTATTTCCTGAATTTTTCATGGTATAGAAATGATTGAATTGTTTGCCCCCCAACCCCACCGCCCAAAAAAAAAAAGAGAGAAAAATAGCCCCTATATTTCATGGAATTTTAGATGAATAATATACATTTTCAATAAAAATATGAAAAATGCGCGCAGCCTTTTATATTGTTACAAAGTTATAAATGTATTCATAAATTTCGTAAACTTTTGTATATTGTGTAAACTATTAGGAATGTCATTTAAAAAGTGAGACTTCCTAGAATTGATTATGAAATGTTAATGTAAATCAAGCTGAACAAGTAATATTTAAAACTTGAATTAATATTGAAATCAAACTTGTTCAATATAAAAGAAACAACTACGCATCAATATTCATTTATACAATGTTCAATCAATATTAATGCTTCAATATTGATAGGTTGACATTAATGCATGCTTGGGTCTAAAATGGAAATAATGTCAAATGCAGTTGTTGAAAATGGATTATAAACTAAATTTTGTTAATAACACTTCATTCATTATGTTAATATATATGCTATAAAATAATAGTATATATGCACATAATTTATAAAAGTAATAAACAGATTTCACTGAGCACTTGCTCATTATAACACTACATGAGCAAAAACCTCGGAATCATCTTCGACCAAAACCTCTCCTGGAAAAATCACATCTCCCAAATTAACCGCCAATCCATATTTATCCTCAGACAGTTCAATATTTCCCGCCATCTCTCCCAGCGAAGACCCGTCAACTCCTTGTGACCTCCCTTATATTTTCCCCCATTTTGACTAGGGTTGTTTAGTGTACGGGGGACTCTCTGGAGATCTCGAGGCCAAACTTAAACGTCTTATGAACTGTTTTATTCGTTTTATCCTCGGAATCCCCAGAGACTCCCGCATATCGCACTTCTACCACGAGTTGAACTGGCTCTTCCCTATCTATCGTCGCCAATACTTCTTAGGCTCTTTACTCTTTCAAGTCATCCAATTTCAAAGGCCCTCGTATATCTTTAAACTTCTGAAATTTAAATCGTCTGTCCACACCCGTAACACACGCTCCCGTCCTTCCGATCTTTATACTCCCTCCCACCATACATCCGCTTTTCAAAAATCCTTTGTAATCCGTGCCACCTATTTATGGAACTCCTTACCCTTGTCTATCCGTCGTGCCTCCACTATTGATACCTTCAAGTCCCGTCTTTTTCACTACCTCTTATCCTCACAAGTCTCTCCGAACCCTTAGAAGATTCCTTTCTTTCCTCCTTATCATTCATGGCTTAATCATTTTCAATAATTATTATTATCAATTATTACTAATGATATATACATAATTGTCAAGGCCAGACATACTAGGCCACTTGTATTTTGTATTATTGTTCCTAAGGGACTTATGTCCCGGGACAAGAATAAAATTTTTCATTTCATTTCATTTTCATTTCATTACATGAGTTACATAGTGGGTTTAAGTAACCACATATTTCAGTTGACCATGAGTCCTCCAGGTCTGTACTGGGTCTTTGATTAATCTTAATTTGACAGGTGTGGCGGCTTGCCCCCAGGTCATTTTCGTCGCGATTTTCCAGCCAGGGCTTCCTGGCGTTTTTGTTTTGTTTGTTTGTTTTTTAATTTAATTTTTTTTTTATGTAACAGAGAAAATACGAGAGACCATATGTTTTTATATATATAGACAACCCGGATGACCGGGGCAAGGTTACATCATATGTCAGCCTATCATCCGCAAGCGAACGGCATGGTAGAGCGCATGCATAGAACCCTCAAGACGGCGTTGAGATGTCACGAGGACGGGCGATGGACGCAACTTCTGCCTACGGTCCTATTGGGACTGAGAACGGACACAGGCATGTCACCAGCAGAAATTACGTACGGCACGACGCTGAGGCTACCGGGGGAGCTGATAACAGGTAGTCCCGACAAGCAAGCGGGTACACCCACACAGGCGCAAAACTGGGTCACAAAGCTAAGACGCATGTTGGCGCGAGTGCGACCAGTACCACCAACATGGCACAGCACCCCGCACCCATTTGTGCACGCGCAATTGGCGACCCATATACTCCTGCGACGGGAAGGGCTGCTTCCCGCCTTGGAACCAGTATACGAAGGTCCCTACCGAGTGCTGGCGAGAACAGAAAAAACGGTTACCATCGTCAAGAACGGAAGGGAACAGAAGGTAGCATTAGATCGGGTCAAGCCGGCCCACCTGCTCAGCGGCGCAGAAGAAACAGCAAACCATCGTAGCGCGCCCGCACGCTACTAGGGGGGCTCTGTGGCGGCTTGCCCCCAGGTCATTTTCGTCGCGATTTTCCAGCCAGGGCTTCCTGGCGTTTTTGTTTTGTTTGTTTGTTTTTTAATTTAATTTTTTTGATATAACAGAGAAAATACCAGAGACCATATGTTTTTATATATATAGCCAGAATAATAAAATTATATAGAAGTCAGTCAAGTTCGCACTGCATTACCTGTAACATACAGAGAACTTAATAAAGAAGATTTTTGTTGTTGTGTACGTAGTAGCTTCATTTGTAGTGATAGACACTAGCCCACAAATGTGTGGGCGCGGCTACAACAGGCATGTAGCAGGCTACAGCTACTGTCAATATGTGGATTTTTCTCCAGTCCTTAATACCAATTAAAAATGTTAATTTAAACAGAAACCAAAAAAAAAAAAAGAAAAATTAAAAATTTTTGATTAAACAAAAGAGTCAATTCTGTATATGAATTTGAAAAATCATACTCTGACGAGAGATGAGATCCGAAAGTGGTCAGAATCAATAATCACTGAGAATATTATACTAATCCATATCAATCCAAGATGTTATCCAACATTGCGGACCCAAACACATATTTGAAGATTTTGTTTTAGTAATAAAATCGAATTATCAAAGTAAATATCAAATGTAGATAGTTTTGAGTTGTGTAAATATGTGTGTATGTACAACCTTCCCGGGTGTAACCATGGTAATTCGCAGTTACCATCTTATCTTGCTCAGATTATAGTTGGAATATCACACTGTGTTCTCTAGGGAATAGTTATATTTAGAGTGGGAGGTTTGTAGGTAGAACACTACCTACGTCGGGATGTACGCGATATCCTACAGTAGTACAGTTAGCAGCTTTGGCTACAGTACAAAGGATGCAATAGCTGTGCCAGCTCAGCGCTATAGCACTATCATATATATATATTTAACTTCCCCAAGACAATACAATACTACCTGGCAATAACCTAATTAAACTGATCAACTGCACCAATTAGTTAGTTCATGTTAGTACTAACAAACTAGCACACTGTTCTAAGAAATAATAATTATGTATTGTATTTGTCTGGCTTACACTTGTTATTTTTGTAACACTTGTAAGCATGGATTATTTTTATCAAATTTCACACAATGCATTGTTTTTTTTATTGTATAACGGAGTAGACAGTTCTCGGTTGAGGAAATTCCACATAATTAGTGCTGGTGATTTCATGTTGCCGATACCAGCTACTTCAGCGCTAAGGTCCGTCGTCCCAAACGAGTTGTAACGCCCACCTAACGTAATAACTTTGAAGAATAAAGCTACTTTCATAGGCTACAAAATCATATAATATATAACTCTGACAATTTCAAGGCTTAAGTCAGTCTTAAATCAAAATCTGAAGAGCCTACAAACAAGCGATCAAGAAGTGTGTAGACAGTTTTCAAAAACTCACAAACTACTATCGAAGGGTCTCCGTTAGAAGTGTTACTTTAAGCAACCAATTCCAAGAAATAATGTTGTCTCGCGAGTCTTCACTCAGCTCTCTATCAAAAGTTCTTTTCTAAGACACAGAGTTCTCTTTAAGCTAAGTTAAGAACAGTTTTAACCAGTACATCACTCATAAAGTCACACACATTCATATCAGCCTCATTAACATTATAACATTACCCCATAGGGAGGTATATACTTATATGCACTATTTCTGCTCCACATTGTAGTGTATACTACAACAATTGCCTTAGGAAGAAGTTTGCTGGTTTATTTTATTTCACCAATGATTTGACCAAGGCTTCAGAAGGCGTAAGAGTTAATATGAGGCTTAAGGGACTTAATATGAGGCACTTTGAATATTAAGCAAGTACAGGGAATATTATGATAATAATAATAAAAGTGTTAACAATGAAAATATAGAGAAAAATTCTTTATTAACGAAATATACAATAATACGAATTGGGTCTTTTTAATCTTTTTTTATAATTATATTAAATTAAAAAGTGTATCTTTCTCCGATTCCTTATATTTCTCAGTTTATTACGTTTACTGAATAATAGATATAAATATATTGGAAACATTATTTTCATAACAACAATATAATATATTTATATTCAGTCTTTACAAAATAGTCAGGGCTTAGTCTGACGAAATCTTGTGGAGCTGGTGTAAATAGGTAATTAAATAGATGAACTCTTTGATATAGGTTTCCTTGATTTTATGTAGCAAATTTGTCAGCTAAGGGGATTATATATCCTGGGGCATGTCGAGAAAACTACCCTTGCTATGGTAACTTCTCTCAACAATAGTTGAGATATCATCTACAACGCAGTATTATCTTACAATAGAATGTTAATTTTATAATAGCGAGTGAAAAGCTATGATGGTAGCATATATTTTTAATTAGAACTTTTGCAAGCTAAGGTAAACCATGTTATGTTTGACGAGCTTGAAAAGAAACCTCTAAAAGGGCTTTCGACAAATAGCTGGAGTGGAAGAAATTTTTGCTTTTATAGTTCTTGGAAAAGTTATGTTATAGAGTACTAGATGATAATTTTTGGACTCTTTTCTGCCGTTTTGCAGACTGTTTCCTGACTTCATGAATGTTTATTAAACTCTCAAATTTGCAAGCTTATTTCTGATTTTTGGTGGCTCATGGAACGAGCTAGGCATAGCATTTTGTGGGAATTGGAACTTGAAGATTATAGACTATTCGTGCGCCGAATGAAAACAGCAGTGCTAAAATGGCGCCACTAAAATGAAGCTGTTAACGGTTGTTCTAGTGAATTTCATCAACTGAAGAATCTTTATTCATGCATTGTAAGCACTCCGATTTAAAAATCTATTTAACCCAACTTATATAAACATTCAAAAGCCTCTAATGAGAGCAAGCTAATCAGAGAAATTTTCCAACGTTTCAATATCTTGGTGATTGCCGTGCATTTGTTCACACTGTTAAAGAGAATACACAATAAATACGGATTTTATAATTTTTTGTATTTAGCAAAATAAAATGCTAGGCCAGGTTTATCTATTTTAATTAATATAATGCGATAAAAACCCAATTCCAACATAAGCAGTCTTCTTAAATAGATGTCAATAAATTAGGAACTGGTAAATTAATTAAAGAATTATAAACCCTACTGGCTGTAGAAGTTCTAATGACAGCCCAGTTATCAAAACGCCATGTGCCAATCCTAGTGTTAAGCACCAGGGAGTTTCCGTCCGTCACACTAAACCAATTAAACTGGGACTCACTGAATGGCTTATAGAGCAATAATTTAATACTAATATCATTTAAGTTAATTAGTATTGTTGAAAGAAAAGCATTAGGTTTCCAGTTAATTAGGAATTAGGATTTATTAGGATCTTTTCAAAAAAACTTATATCTTCTTTATAAAATTAAAATAGGCTGTACAAAATTCAAATTGAGGTTAAACTCAAAGGTTGTAATAGGTACAGTGATTGTGTGAGAAACAAATCGTTTTTTAGCTGTCTTCATTAGCTAGGTTTGTATCCCAATTAATAAGTGCTTTGTAAAGAACATTCTTCATAGTAAACATTAGGGAAAACATAGACTTTATTTTCGCTGTATTCGAAAAGTACAATTATAGGATTAATTAGTTATCATTGAAGTGAATGTAATGGAAGAAAGGACGATTATATTTACGATTTTCAATGATAAGGAAATTCGCCGCAATGGTGAATCAAGCGCTATCAGTTGTATAGACGAATAGCCTAAGGCTTTCAGAATCTGTGTTGTTTTCCTTCTAGAAGCTGTACAAAAACCGTAAATAGGTGACTTGACACTTTAAGTCAAGAAAAGACATTATTTGAAGAATTAAAATCTGGAAGAAGACTAGCAAATCATGAAGGAGGTAACAGCCTACCTTGAGCTTACTATTATTGACGAATTTGCATCAAAATTCTCTAAAATTTCCTCAAGAAACTGCAGTTACTATAGGTAATTAAATGTCTGCATTCAGCTTTCTGACTAGAGCTGTTTACACTAGCTAACCGAGCGTTAGAACAGACAAGTGTCTAAGTAGCTACATTGCTTGCTCATAACTGAGCTTTAGCCAACGTTACCATTCGACAGCATCATTCCAAGCATCGTCACCCTTCGCACGGCCATTCCATTCTCTTTTTATTATTTTTTTCTTCATAAAGTTAGATATAAATATAAATTGGGTAAAGTGCAGTAGTGAATTTTGTATATTATCATTCTTGAACATAACCGAATCACAATTTGCTATTAACATTATACTGTTATTCTACTAGCAGCATAAAAAGAAGTATTTAAAGACCTACTGAAATTTCTCTTAAAATAATTAAAATGATTTAGGTGCCATGATAGCTGAGTGGTAAGAGGCGTAGGTGCAACGCTGTGGTTTATTGTGATACTGGATTCGATTGCCCCGGTCTTAGCCTGGATATTATTAAATTATTAAATATGAAGAATAATATATAGTAAAGTATGTTTTTGCTATCCGACTCTCTATGACACATAATCTGTAGTGGGACGTAAAGTCCTTTCCTGAATCAACATTATTTGATTAGAATACTGATACAAAGATGAAATTATTACTATTATTATTATTTTCATTTATTTGAAAATTTACAACTGCTGGTACGCTTGCGTAACCACCAACAAGTAAATGAGATGACTCATAAAACGGGAATGGAGAAATTACCCAGTGGTGACCCACCACACTATTCGCTGCGCACTTATGAGAGATCACGAGGCCACTGCCGCCTCAGTCGTCGAGGATGTTATCTGGAAAGGCTGCTGAGGAAAGTTGGTTAATTAATGGATTGTGATGATTTGCGAGATGGGTGTGAAATTTGTGGTAATTGGACCCGATTACTTATAAATGGAATCTGGAGATCGGAATGTATTGTCAGATTAAAAACGTAAAACGGAGCATTGGTTATACAACGGAGTAGTTTGGGATTGTAGGGTTTGGAGGCGGTGGATGTTGGAACGCTTGGTTGAGCACCATAACTCGACTCCTTAAGTCCAAATTGGTTTTAATAGTAGATTGTAGATAAGTACTTTGTTACTTAAAATAAGTTTTGAGCGTCTGTCTAGTAGTCGCTTGAGTAGGCTGTAACGTTTTTTTCTTCGTTTCGTTTCAGTCATGTTGTGGGTTCCATGTCAGGCGTTTGTCTATATAGAGTCCTAGATATTTTACTGCATCAACGCATGGTAATAAGATGTGGTTCATATGAACTGGGGGACAAATAGCACGTTATATTTTTGCATTCTTGGACGTTAATCTTCATTCGCCATCTCAAAACCAATTCTCTAGGGATTGCAAATGTTGCTGAAGTGAGCTTTGGACAGGATCGGGATGTTGGGAAAGGATGTCAGTGTCATCTGATTATTATTATAGAAAGGAGGAACCGGAACTCCCGTCGTCCTACCAGCCTATATGCATGTTGGATACAACGGGCAAATTGTACGAGAAGCTGCTCAGGGAAAGACTGGTGTTGGCGGTGCAAGCTGCAGGAGACCTATCACCGAGGCAATATTGTTTCAGTAACGGAAGTGGGCGATCCACAGTAAGCGCGGTCCAAGAAGTCATTGAGGCAGTACGCAGGATCATAATCATCACTCTCGTCGGGTGGTCCTTTTGGTCTCGCTTGACGTAAAGAACGCTTTCAACTCAGTTAGTTGGGTAGATATGCTGCGAGTACTGGAGGAAACGTACTCGGCGGGTTCCGAAGTGCATTCTGCTGGTGATAAGTGATTATCTGCGGGACCGGATGGTTATTTACCAGACCTCGAGAAGATCAAAAACATCCGCAGTTACGGCGGGTGCAGCGCAGGGATCGATCCTGGGCCCGGACCTCTGGAATGTGGCGTATGACAGCCTGCTTAGACAGGAAATGCCAGAAGAGACAGCTTTGGTTGGATACGCAGACGACGTGGCAGCACTTGTTGCCGTCCGTGATGTCGAGAAAGCCCAACTAAAGTTGAGTAGGGTGATGCTTATCGTCAATAGATGGATGACGGAGCACGGACTGTCATTGGCACTGTCCAAAACAGTTATCGTGGTACTGACAAAAAAGAGGATCCCCACGAGCATATCATGGAGTGTCGGATAAGAGGTTGTGACCTCAAAGAGTACTGCCACGTATTTGAGTTTGACGATTGATAGTAAGCTGAGCTTCGGTAAGCAAATTCAGAGCGCAGCGGATAAGGCCGCGAAGAGGGTTGCGTCCCTCAGTAGGCTGATGGCAAACATTGGTGGTCCCCGGGGCAGTACACGGCGAGTGTTGATGAGTGTGGCACACTCGATACTCCTTTACGGAGCTGAGGTGCGGGCGGACGCTCTTAAGAAGGAGATTTATAGGAAAAGAATGGCTCGAGTGCAGCGGCTTGGTGCGCTGAGGTTTGCCTCTGCATACCGCACGGTGTCTGAGCCAGCGGTTCTTGTTCTTGCCGGAGTGATCCCGATAGCACTCCTTGCAAGGGAACGCAAGATGCTCCACGAAAGGAAGGCACAGGGGAATAAGGAGGCTCTCTCCAGGGAGGAGAGAAATCGTACTTTCCGGAGATGGCAGGCTTCCTGAAAAGATGATTTGCGGGGCCGATGGATTGTTAGGTTGATTAGGGAGGTAAAGCCATGGACGAAGAGGCCACATAAGGAAGTGGTCTTTTACGTCACACAACTCCAGAGCGGCCATGGTTATTTCAGGGCGTACGTGAAAAAAATTGGAAAAGCAGAGGATGAGGAATGCTCCGGCAGTAAAGGCGATGTATCCCACACGTTTCATTCCTGCGGTCTGTGGGAACTGCTGAGAAGTGACCTCGAGGCAGTGAGACCTGAGACACTCTGGTTGAGGCGATGCTGGCAAGTGAAACCAACTGGCAGACCGTAGTAAAGTACGCCAGAGACATTCTTCAGCGGAAGAAGCAGGACCTGGACGAGTGCAAAGTGATGGGAGGTAATACTGTGGGAAAACTAAATGGTTAAGGACAGAGGCCTAGTTCTGAAGTAATGCTGGTCACCGGTGAATCCAGGCTAGGCCTAGCAGCAGGGGGGTATTTTAGCCGGTAGTCCAATTTGGGAGTCCGGCACAGCAGCATCTCTATGTGCGTAAATCGAATTTCAACCCTCAAAAAAAAAAAAAATTATTATTATTTTTATTATATACTTTATATTTAATCACGTTAAGACAGTCTGTTGGAATTCTATATATTTTTTTTCTTTGTCTTTATTAAGAGTACATAATACATATACAAAATGCCTATAAACTACATAGAATATTACAAGAATAAACACAATATAAAAACAAAACTTTCCTTGTAAATGAAAAATGAATAATAAATTAATTTATAAAGACGTGTACCATGGTCAATAGACCAGCGGTGGAGTCTTGTATCTTGTACTAGTATATTATTATAATAGGAAAACCGCAACAAAAAAACATATAATAACTACTGTTAAGAAAAATAATCAGTTAATAAAATATATATATATATATATATATATAAAGCACATTGCATTTAGTTGATGTTGGAAAGATGAGCATCAAGCAAAGGTAAAACATGATTCACAGGTAACAGCAGAGAGAAGAGAGGCCCTCTCTGGTTAACAGAGACTACTCTCTGACTTAGGCAGACTAGAGTGGGAGAACCTGTGTATATAAGCTAGTTTACATCATCATAGCTAGCTTTCAAAAACATCATCGCTAGGTTTCTGCACCAAAAATCTAGCATACATCAACTTCGCTACTTTCAACAAACCCAGGCTAGCTACAACAAACTCGTTGCCAAACCAGATGAGCTACAAAGATACATCATTCAGCAGCACGCTCAAATTTTTCACATGTGAAAAATCCCCTCATGAGAGGGGATGATGTAACAGCAAAGAGAATGCAACCACAGCCGAGAGAAGAGAGGCCCTCTCTGGTTAACAGAGACTACTCTCTGACTTAGGCAGCCTAGACTCCAGTGCAGTTAGTGTAAACTTAGCTACATTATATTAGTGTCTTCATAATCTCGTTCATTTAATCAAACCTAATTTCTCTCCTCAACAACTCCATTATATACATGTTGATATTTTGCATTAAGTGTAAGATTTAATTAGTCAGACATTGCCCAAAACAACAAAATAACACCTTCTTCGGCCATATGTTTGTTACATAGAATCCCAATGAATTCAACCTGGGTTAAAAGTTCATGCATGACAGTTTCTTTTTTGATGAGAGACAACTACTTTGAAGACATGCGCTCACTGATTTGTCACTAAATCACTCATGCAAATGTTACTAAAATTTATTTTTATTTCAATGCATTAATGATATAGAAAAATTTATCTACTCTTTTTAAAATTGTTCTCTTCATTATCTAATTTTCTTAAAAAAATGAAAAAAATTGATTAAAACTAACCTGGATAAAAGCAATAGTTTGATCATTATAGTAAAGGTTTTATTTCAGACATGATATGTGTATTGGAATCAGATGTCTTGAATACGGAGTAGAAGTGAAGAATAGGTGGATGTTAGTTTGAGAGTTGTTACTCGAAATACGAACTACTGAACTTACGAAAATAGACTATATTTTAACAATAATTTAAAGTGTTTGAAATAATAACTACAATTAATTTAAAGTGATTGAAATAGTAACTAAGATGCACAACTGTAAATGATTATGAATAATAATAAATATATGTTTAAACTTTGAATAGGGACGCGCTCGCGATGTGTGAAACTTAACTGCTTGTACTGACGTGAACTGATGTCTGAACGTTGTATACTGATCCCCCCTTCCAGTGGAGCGATGTTTATATTGGTATCACTCACACATTAGGTGTGTAAGTATTTGCCACACTAAGATATCTCTTGCTGTATGTTGACCTTAGTTAGGTCGGTGACAAGGGTGAGTTAGGTCAGTGACCAGGGTGGCGACAGATGGTGGCCAGTCGGTGATTATCAAAGACTGTTTGTTAATAGATGGTAGCCGGTGGCCTTTTGAGTGTTCGTTGGCCCTTGTATGAAGGGAATACCGGCCAGGTGATTTCTGTACACTGGTCGTATAATGACCCCTGTTTGATAGAGTTTTAGCGGCGTTCCTTTGACCGTGTATTGACCCTTGTTTGAAAGGGTTTTGTTTGCGCGGTTCTTGACCTGAAGATAGCGGCTGGCTGGAACCACTAGTTATAATTTTTAGATTTATAATTTAAAAATTATATCTTTTTCTTCTTGCTATCACATTACATAAGGAAAATAAATAACTTAACAATATTTTATATTCATAATTACTTTTCTAAGATACATAGCCTGTTGCTTTTATAGATATACCTTTATACTTTTAAAACATTGAAAGTTAATGATTCAGTCAATAGTAAACCTGGGCACATCCATATTGTCCTACAAAAATCTTTTTCCTTTTCCAATCATCAAGAATTTCTCTTCCATTTTTTTCTTTCTCTCCACTTCTCCCTTATTTCATCTATCTATATCTCATTCAATGAATGATTTGACCAATAGAGAAAGATAGAGATAGACAGCGTGTGAGAGAATGTCAGTGAGAAAGTTTAAAGGATGGGTAGATTCCAAGTTCTCCCACAATCTACCACCTTTCCCTACATTAGTAAAACCATAGTCTGGGTGTTCCGTATCAATCCTCTTCAATCATTATCCAGCAATTCATCACAAAATAGATGACACAGATGACAACCCAACAAACTTCACCTATACACCTACACTATACTAATCAATAATAAGATATCTTCTCAGGTTCTCGTCAAGTTTCTGGTTGTTTTCCTTCAAATTTCCAATAGCAATAACAATTATTATACATCCTGTCTTGGACCAGTTCTCCTGTTAGTTTACACAGAACAGTTTATAAATCACATTTATTATCTGATATATATTATTTATTTGATTTGAAGGGGTAGCAAAAAAAAAAACCTTAGCTTACTTAATACTTGGGTTTACAGATAATGTCATCATTCCTGTTTACTAAACTCAACAAGCATGGATAATTCATCTCTATATTTACTTTTTAAACATAATATATTATTTTTATTTTGTTTATGACGCAGTCCAAAGAGTTTGCAATTATAATATTTTTTTTAGGAGAGACGGTCTACTTTAGCCATTACGATCTAAAATACGTATACTCTCGTACAATTGTTATATCTACATATTCCCACAACATACCAGACTACTAATTTTAATAAGGTTTGTTCGTGCAGCGAGTTTGGGATAATCCCTGACGGTTTGCAAACTGCTTTCACTGCGCATCCTTCACCATGCCCAGTTGGAAACTTAACCAGCAAGAACGCTTTGTGATCAGTATTGTACCTGATGTTTATAAAGCATTCAGGAAAAAATAATGAAAGATTAGTTATACTTGGTTAAGATTAGTTATTTGCTCATATATCTGTAATAAATTAGCTTATATATCTCTGAAAGAAATCAGTTTCATTAAAAATGTTTAGGATATAGCGGAATAAATAACTAGACATTGAGAGTACGGCAAATATATGTACGAGATATCTATTCGCATACTTTTAAAGGACTGTCTGAGATAGCACAGAACAGCAAATTGTTCTAAAGTGGTTATATCCACAAACGCAGTTTAAGTCAAAAAAATAAATAGAAAGGAATATTAGCCAAGCCAGTCGGAGAAGCAGATTAATAAATAATTAATTGCATTAAAACTGCTTTGCGCATGCGTCGGATTGCCAGTTTGAAATCGGTTGGCGCTTTGAGCTTTGACAGCTATGATAGTTTCCAAAAGGTTTGCTGGCGGTTTGAGAAATAGCACGAACACATTACTCTGAGTTGGAAACCGTTTGAGTTTTAGAAATCGCTGCGCATACTCCTGACGGTTTGGGATTGCTGCACGAACAAACCTGCAGTTACTTTCATTCAAATAGTAAATCATCCAGCTGAAAAGCAGTGCTTCCTAAATTCTTTTCTTAATTTATGTGTTACTGTACTTTGATTTAACAAAAAAAAAAAAAATGCCAAATAAAACAACCACTTTTGAATTCTATAGCTACTATGAGTGTTACAGAATTTTTTGTTTGTTAAATTGATTAGAGACCGATACCCGCCTTTCTCTATTTGCGGCCAAAAAAAAATTGGCCCATATATTCCTTCATAAATAATTCATGTATTATTATATCTACAAATCCAATTCCATTGAATATAGTCTTCAATTTTTTTGTATTTACCTTTTCTTTTTATCATCAAATTTTTTATAGGTTACAAAATGAAATATATAATTTTTTTATTAATAATAAGCAAGAAAAAGTGTTAATATTAGTTTAGATATATTCAGGAAAAACAGCGATTTTATTTTCTCTCAACAAGTTTCTTTTAGAGAAACTTTTCAGATGTTCCATCCATCTTCATTTACTGCAATATGCTGTCACACTGACATTAATCTCTTATTGGATATATAATTATCTTATACAAAAATGTCAGCCATAAACATTAAAGACTATAATTTGATATATTATGTTGTTATTATTATTATTACAATCTCTTCGATGATGAGTACTGCTGTAAAACGGAAAAAGATGGGTCAGTTCACGGAATATTTGCCATGAAATTGAAACTCAAAAGTTGAAATACTACGGCCATTTGCAAAGAATGCCAGGAAATATGCGATGGTTTGGTACTAGCTGTGAATGAGTGCAGATACGTTTAAAGTTCTCCCTATAATTTTTGATTTTTTTTTCTTGGGTTGCAGCTCATATTTTACGGTAAAAGTTGGCAGATAGTTGTGCAGAGTGGTGTTGGTTAGTGTAGTGAAATTTCGAGAGATTTTTCAAGGATTACATTGGAATGTTATCAGTGAATATCTGCTAAGAAAATTAATAGAGATTAGGGAAGACAATGGACAGTCGCATAGTGGTGGGGATACCCAGTACTATTAGTGTATATGTCTGTATGACGTAGCAACAAGCTTTTTACTGTTCAACTAATCTTCCCAGGGAAGGGATTAGCTCAGTGGTTAGCGTACTGGACTCCCACGCGGAGGACCCGGGTTCGAGTCCAGCTGTGCTGCCCTTAGATTTTTCTTTACTAGCAGCCCTTACAGCACACTGTCCGGTGACGGACAGTGTTGTCTATAACGAGAGAAGCTCTGAGAAAGCTCCGGGCGCCAATGACCATAGATGTTGACCCGCCTTAAATATATATATATAAAACTAATCTTCCCATATAAAACAAAATAAATTTCTATGTCTAAAATTAGAAATTTTTGCCATCTAATAAAATCAGAAAGTATTTTAGTATAAATTATAAGTTTACATAATTCAGCAGGAAAATAAATTAACACTTTATCAGGGTAACCCATGGATGAACCTACACTTAAAGATGTTATGAATGTGCTGACTGCATTTCGTCATGAATCTCGTAATGGTCTGAAAGAACTAGTTGAAATGAAGGAACATTTTCAAGAATCTAATAAACTGGAGTTGAAACAGGAAAAGGTAAGCAGAGAGCTCATGGAATTAGCCCAGCGTGTAAGTGATTGAAAGTACGAATCATATATTAAAAGAAAGAACATCATGTTGTTCAGTTTACCAGAAAATCATGAAGAGTACTTCTTCAGCATTAATAGCGACTGTTTTAAAATTTGTAAATGAGAAGTTAGAAATTAATTTCCAATTACCTGAAGTAGGCATGTGCCAGGTCTTTGGTATCGTTTAATTGCAGAAGAAGTGAGAAATATTAAGATCTAGTAGAAACATTTGATCTAGTTTTGGAACATTTGGGGATGTCTGAAGATTTTACTCAAGATGAAAGAGAAATGTATAGAAAACTACTTCCGCATTATGGAGAAGCACAGTCCAGAGAGTCTGGGGGCTGTCCTGAGAATAGATAGTCTTTTCGTTGAGGTAAAGAGAGTCAAACCAGATAGATAGCTTCAATACTTTGGTATGAATGGTTTTATTTTGTAAACAACACTTTTAGCTCGGGCTATGAGAGTATCGGCAGTCTTAATTCATATTATCAACCGTTAAGATGTCGAGACGATATCATTGAGAGATGGCCTCGATGGCATAGATAACCAGCTATGTTTTAAAGGCATTGAGCGTGCTCTTAATTCATCCCATAACCCCTGATTTAAATGTATTGGTTCCTTTGGTTGTGGCGAGTACTACTTAAATTAGAACATTACTATTACAAAACAGACAGTTTTATCCCAAACAAGGTTATCCAATAAACAAAATATTGAACTGTATTTTGATGGTAATAAATATATTATCAATTCAGAGGAAATTCATGCAATACAATCCATACAATGTAATATGAAAGAAGTGGAAACTTTGTCTCATATATTTTTTAGATGTCCTATATATATAAACCTAATCGCTGTCATTATCTCGCCAGAGAATCTATTTCCATCAAATAATGATTAACCTGCTGCAGCCTGATCACTCAAATATTAAAGCTGAGACCGTTTATTTTAAATGAATGAAGGTATTTTTATTGAATTATATATAGTAACTATTGTATTATGTAATTTAACTATTTCTGTGACTGTTCTGTTTATATAATTGGATGTGTAACAAGTAAATTAACCCTATGGCGGAACAGCTCATAAAGGACCAAGTCTTCCCAGACGGCGTTTTGAATGGGGGGCGTGTGGTAAGCACGTCGCAGTTCCCATGCCGTTTAGTTCCGGCCTTCGCTACCTAGGGCGCTACTCACTGTAGCTTCCCACTTTTTATCACGATGCTGGGTCAACACCGACTTTGACCTCACGGGAATCGAACCCTGAATTCTCGCGAGTTCGCTAGCCACTAGACCAACGCATGAGGACGTAACAAGTAAATGCTGTTTGTTATTTCTGTACCTAACCATGTAACATATAATTTTTTTGCATAAATACATTATTATTATTAGATGGCCATGCTCCGTTTGATGCTCCATTTTGCATTTCGCGAGCTATAACACCAAGAGGTATCCGGAAACATCCCCACTCCTGCTCTCTCTTTTCATAAATGATCTTAATGATTTCATTGATTGGGAATAGGGTCAGGATAGCGCGCCAAAAAGTAAAAATGCTTCTTTTTGCGGATGATGTAGTGTTTTTAGCAGAGGATCCTACTTCTTTACAAAGAATGATAAATGACCTGGAGAATTATTGTGATACATTTAATTTTGAAGTGAATTTGTCCAAGTCTAAAATTATGATTTGTAAGCCGGGTGGTGGAAGGAGAGCAAAAAATGAAATCTGGAAATTTAGAAATAACACAATACAATTTGTACGCAAGTATAAGTATTTAGGAATGAATTTAACGCCAAGTCTTGCAATAAATGTGCATCTAAGGGAAAAAATTAGCATTATCTAAATTTAGCATTAATAGTTCATGGTCTGAAATTATTTGTAATAATAAAATTGATTTAAATAATAAATATGAAATTTTTAGGGCTACGACCAGATCAGTCATGTGCTATGCATGTCAGATTTGTGAGTTCCAAGCCTATGATAAAGTAGAAAAATTACAAAGATATTTTATAAAAAGGTTGTTTAGACTCTCAATGAATGTGCCGAACTATGCACTGTATTTACTGACAGAATTATCCCCGCTATATGTGTTTACCTTAAAGCTACACATTAATTATATTATTAGAGTTCTTGACCCCGCCAAACAGACTAACTTTTTTTGTTGGCAAAAGAAATAATAAAAAGAAAAAAATCTATTGGTTTAACTAGTGGATGTATCTAAAAAAAAAAGTAATAAATACGATTGGGTAGTTAACCTAGCGAATATAACTAGTAATAATGTGCGGGAAAATACAAATTTAATTCTTAATCAGCTTGAAATAGAATACAAACAGCAATTTAAAAGTAAAGCCCAATCTGCTATCCACTATACTTTATATTCTCAACTGTCTTACAGTTTAAATAATAGTTATCTGAATCTAAGTAGCTTTGAATATATTAAAATCAGAACTAAGTCATTGTCATTAAATTATAAGCCATGGTCTAAAGATAGAAATTTCTGTTGTTCTTTATGTAACTTAAATGTTATGGAAGATACCTTTCATTTCTTAGCAGTGTGCCCAATTTTGAAAGAATTCAGGATAAATTGTTTTAATAGTGTTAAATCAAATAAAGAAGAATGTTTGTTTTATTTAATGGTGGAGACTGGATAAGTTTAGTTATGTTTATTAAATCAGCATATTATTGTAGACATTTTTTAATCAAAGAATTTAATTTTTAGTTTAAATGAGAACTTAATTATAGTTTCAAAGATGTATTTTTTTTTCAGGATCAATTTCTTCTGTTATTTCACTTTATTTTTATTTTTATGTGAAATAGGAGTAAATTATTTTATTTTATCTATTTATTGTTATTTTATTGAACCATATATATTGTTTGTTGCTTATTATAATTGTCACCAATATTCTTAATATATTGAGATAATAACTTGACAGACGGTCGTAAGATCATTTTCTTTGTGATGTTTTGTTAATATTTTTTGTGACTGTTTAAGATAAAAAGAAAAAATAATAAACATCTTATCTATCTATCTATCTAACTATCCGGAAACATAGTGATTGAGATTTTTGTGTAAATAATTGGTTATATATAGTATAGATTGTAAGAGATTAACATCATATTAAAGATCCAATAAATAATTCTATATAAAACAATATATAATTCTCACCTCGATTTATAAGAACATATGTCGAACTCGATTTATAAAAACAAGTACGCCACTGAGTTTGTCCTGAATTGGCATTGCGCTAATCAAAGGTCTCATATATCCAAGTTGAATTATTTTTATTTTGCAAACATTTGGTATAAAGATTAGATGGAATTTAAACATTAAAAATTGTGCTCCAGATTAAGGAGGGTTTTCTAATTTTAATACAAGATTTATTTTAGTGACTTAACTCTCTATATCCATAAAACTTCATGGTTTTATTGCTAGATTTAATTAAGAAGTAATTAAGTAATTTTATTGGTAATAAAGTTAAATCGTAAATTGGTGGTTATTTTTAATTTTCTTTTAGTTAAACAATCATAAACGTTTCTTTAGAGTCTATTTTAACTGCAATTGTAATATGGTTAGAGATTTCAGATAAAACTGGGGATTTTACGCTAACAAATTATCAGAAACGACAAATCCTGCCAAACCCATGCGTTGCACGTGTCTCTTATGCCAAGCAGTGGCCTGAAAATAAACTTGCGATCATGATAATGCTAAAGTAGTCTTTCTAAAGTAGTTCTGTAATGAAAATAGGTGAATAGTATCCAAAAGTGAGGCTCCTTAGATTGCAGATCGAAATGTATTCGTTTTATTTTCTCCATAAAATTAAAATTCATTGCATTATTGGAAAGTTATGAAGACAAATTTTATTACAAAAACTATTCGTGGATTGAAAGTCACTTAACCAGTTGTGAAGAACGAGTAACTATTTTACATATTTTTGCTTTCTCACATTGTTATAACAGGAAGTATTGCAATCATGTCCGATTTTCGAACTGCAGTATTCACCGGAAATCATGTTTTGAAATTCTATCTACACAAATAATTCCTATAACTTTTATTCGTAACATTTTGAGGAAACATAGACTTTTTGGCGGTTTTTGGAATTTAATTACCTTGCAGCGTTATTCATTCATTTTTCCACAACAGTAAAATTTATGGTTTTACTGTTTATATAATTTTAAGGTAAATTAAAAGTATTGAATACAGAATTACAAATTTGATAAAATACTTTTGGGGGTGGGCGGAGGTGGTGGGTGGAGGGTATATTGCACTGCAACCCAACAGAGGTCTGAGCGACCCCACTAGTGCCAAGGGTAAGACTCTCTCACATCTGTAGCGAAACTTTCAGATTAAATCTCTGAGGATTCTGGGAAGATTCTAAGGAGGGTATATCTTCTTCCAACTAACCAGGCTTCCAAATATTCTCTGAATGATACCATCGCAATCCGTTAGGAGGTGAATTGGAGACTTCCTCCTCATTTCTAAGTTCTTCCCGAAGAGGGTGGTCGCTTATTCCACAAAAGGGTTGAAGCCCCCAACAAGGAGAAGACACGCCTTTCCTTGCCAGAGTGTGTTGGCTATCTCATTTCCTTCCACGCCAACAAGCCCTGTCAACGAAAATTTGATAACTGTATCGTTCCTGCCAAGGTCATTGAATTTACCGAGGCATTCCAATATCATTTTTTTGAACTGATGACATATGAGCTCAATGCTTTAATGGCGGCCTGGCTAACGCATAGAATTACAATCTTCTGATATTTCCTGTCGAAGTTAAATTGGAGACATTTTCTGATGCCCATAGACTACGACTATCTGGTCCTCAACCCATCCGTGGGCCATACGGAGCGAATTCACCTCTACACTCTTTTCTGATACCAAGCTTCAAAGAAAAATTCTTAATAAAGCTATATTAAGACGTTCTATCGTCCCTAGGGGGAGTTCCAAAGGAGGAAGCTGGGATATAAGGGTAACCACTCCCTTGAAGAAATTCGGTTAGCCAAAAGCGCAACTGTGGAATAAGCGACCAGCCTCTTTGAAAAGAACTTAGAAATGAGCTACCAATGTGCAAATAACCAACATTAACCCTCATCATCATATTATTTTTGTCAAGGCCACTGAAGATAGTTGTGTGAGCCTATCACACCTATTTTTATCTGTTAACCAAAAAAGAAGACGAAAGACGTTGCTAGGGAGGGCAGGATCTAAAGTGAGGTAAACCCTAATACACAAACAATAAGCCAGTTATTTACAAATACTATCAAAAACTTGTCCTCAAACATTTTATTCAATAAATTACAGTGAATATTATGGATTAAGTTATTATTTATCAATAATAATGTTGAATAAATTAATTATTATTAATTAATAAATAATTATTTATTGAATAAATTTTCAACTAGTTATAGTTGTCCACAGAAAACTGTAAGCATTACGGTCAAATTTAATTCAAAATAACTTAATAATATCAACTACATAACAATGGCAAATCAAAGGAAAAAAAAATTAAACATTGAAACCCAATTATACAAGAGATGGTGTATTATCAGAAAATAAAGCATTCGCCTCTATTGGAAGTTGAAAAAGGAAATTGAAAAAATAAATCCCGGATATAGTAAATAACTATATAGCCAGTCCATGAAGCTAAAAGTTTATTAGTGTATTAAAGTAATAAATTTTTCAAATGACATTGGAACCAATTTTATTGAAGAAATTTTATTGTGGAAAATTAATAAATATGAATTTTCTAGACAAAAGGTTTAAGATCTATTTTTGAAAACTGCACAATCCTTAGTTATTAATATTTATTTATTCAAAGCTTTCGACTGGTGACCCCAAATCGGCTTCACTAGTTCTCTTTATATAGAACAGGAATTATTTGTTGTTTATTTTGCATCTTTTTTTTTTTACAATTAATTATTAATTAATAAAATAATGTTTTACTACTAAAGACATTCATCAATTAATTAATTGTAATGATTAAATTGACTCTAAATTATTGTTGATATATGAAGTTGTAATATATTTCTTACATCGTTTAAGGGTTGTGATATCTTGTTTTGCATTCACTAGTTACTTTCACATACTCCTAGTAAGAGGAACTACTGCGATCCTGCCAGATTTTTGAAATTGAGTTTTCACCGGAAATACATGTTTTGAGGTCCCCTGAATACGAAAAAAAATGTTTTTATTGAATGGTGTGTGTGTGTGTTTAGAGAATAGCTCAAAAAACAAAAAATTGCACGTAGATTAGATTAGATTAGATTGAGGAGGGCCACGGCTCATTCCACTGTATAATGGAGTTGTTGAGGAGAAATTAGGTTTGATTAAATGAACGAGATATGAAGACACTAATATAATATAGCTAAGTTTACACTAACTGCACTGGACTTTATAATGAAAATAATAGAATGAATGGTGTGAGTTAAGATATGACACGATGCGATGTAGAGTTGTATGGTTGTATCTGATAGATAATTTAGATAGATTCTTACTGGCTTATATACACAGGTTCTCCCACTCTAGCCGCCCTAAGTCAGAAAGTAGTCTCTGTAAACCATAGGGGGCCTCTCTTCTCTCTGCTGCGGTTGCATTATCTTTGCGGTACCATTACACACTGCGACCTGCATTGAGAAGTCTATTGTGAATCCCCTGGGTTTATAGCACATTCGTCAGCTTCGTTCTCTTAATCAGGCCTAGCAAAGTTGAAAGTGGCTCCGTCATGAAGCTCATGGCTTCAGGATTCCTAGTCTTCAGTTGACAAAACCAAACCTTGTTCTCGCCAGGCCGGCACACTCACAAAAGATGTGTACCGGTATTTTCTCTTCAGTCCTGCAGATACGGCATAATGAGTTGTCTGCAAGTAGTAAATAATGGTGCATATGCCTATTCAGCCTGCAATGCCCTGTTAGTAGACCCACTATTAGCCTTATATCCCTTCGGCTATGGCTCAGTAAGTCCTTGGTAAATTTAGGCAAATATCTCTTAATGAGTTTAGCCTGCCTCTGCCCTGGCATAATTTCCCACCATCGCAGACGTTGCTCTTCTATCCATACCTTGATAGCAGCGTGAATGAGGCTCCTTGGCAAGCCGCAGAAGGGCTCGGGGGCCTATAAAGGTATCCTTTGAGCCATCTCTCGCCAGGGAGATGCCAAAGAACCCCGCATGACTCGGCACACAAGCGAAAGGCAGTCCCACACCAGTCTTGAGACTAGATAACATAACCGCAAACGTTTAGTTATTACCACTGCAATCAGACACGAATATTTCGGGCAAACTACATCCATTCAGTGCGGCTTTATTGAATGTTTTTTTTTCTCAGTTTTTCGTAATTTTCTTGAAGTCGGCTCCAACGATTAGCTTTAAACTTTGAATTATCTACACACACATAAATACCAATTACTTTTATTTGAAAAAAGTTGGATTGGGGGGGGGGGTTCAGAGGGGAAAGTAGTGTTATGCTTTCCTCTCAAATACCATTTCAATATAATATTAGGTTTTATCATGTACATAATATCTGTGAATAGAGTTTCCTTCAAATCAGTTTGACATAAACTATTCATCCAGCTTTTACTAGTATAGCATTGCACATCAAGACAATTGAAGAAAATTAATAAGCTCTTTAGATCTCATTAGTTCAGTCTCAAGTAAGTTCAAGTTTTCTCGTTTTATTGTTAGAATTGTTAAATTCTAATTCAGATAAATCAACTGGCAGCTGTCTTCCGTTTGATTATGAATATCTATGGATACGGAACACATTTTTCCGCCATTCACAAATTGATTTTCAATCACAGATATATTATATTTTTTGAAGAGAGATTCGATTCAAGGTGTTCCTACTCATTAAGTATAGTGTTAAAGCTATTTAAATTAAAGTAAACTGACAATAGAAAACTGCTCAATTCTACTTGAACATGTTTCATACACCTAAGAGAAATATGATTAGTGAGAAGAACGTTATCAAAACAAAACTCATTCTCCAAAATTATATTAATTATAAAAGAAGAATAGTTAGGTTATTTATTTATTTTTTTTGCTTGTTTTAATTTTTAAAAATTAAAAATAAATAAAGTAATAATCTCTTGAGTGGGATCTACTCAATTTTCAAATAATTTCACTTATTAGACAACATTGTGAAATATAAAAATGACATTTAATTTGGAGGAGATTGTAAAAATTTCCTACTATTGAATCTAGTACAGTTAACAACAATCCTGATTTGATTACACGTGCCAGTAATTATAATATTTCTTTGGTAAAGCCGAATTTGAATTAAAACTATTATAAATATATATAGTACTATATATAATTAAATATAATATTATATTTATATATATATAAATATATAGATTCGATGAACATAGTTGAGTTGGAAAAACAGATTCGCGAAAGAAATGAAATAAATCGATTGCTACTGGAGGCGGTGCCCACAAGGGATATCTGTTGCATGCAGTTAGTTGGGGAGTAGCGACCTCACGGTTTACCACAGTTCAGTACTCCATGCACTTCGTCAGAACAGTACACAATACACTCTACACTCTACAGACATGGACAAACACAGTACAGAAACTAGGGTCTCCGTCCCTAGTTAATTGGCGTAAGCCAAAGAAGAAGGAAGGGATTAGCTCAGTGGTAGATTTTCTCTTCCTAGGAGCCTCTACACTGCGAGGATCTGAACTCACTGCTTAGTGAAGGGGAGTGTTGTCTGTAACTAGAGACCACTGCCCGGAGATCAGCAGTGCAATGAGAAGGCACCGAAGGCACAATAGATCTTTTAGATCGCAGTGCATTTCCCATCAAAAAAAAAAACAACTATATACTGTAGTGGAAGAACGAAATGGAAAAATGATAGTTTTGGAAAATAGTTTGGTAAAATAACTTTGTGAAAATTAGCTAGTTCAGATAGTGTATTTTAGTGATGGGGATAGAGCCAGGTACTACAATCTAGGTCAATGCAAACCAAGAGACAAAGGGCAAGAAACAGTTAGGGTAAAACAATAAAACTCCCTCCAGTCATACCAGCATTATTTGAAAGGATTTGAACTATGAAGAGAAGACATTTCCTTCAAAACAGTCTAAAACAGTCATTCAAGCCAGAAAACTCGCTTCAGGAATCGCTCTCTTAAATACAGTGCCAGTGATAGTGATTTGTCTTTATTCTAGATAAACATCTGATTCATTAAGATATAGTTGTGATATTGTAAATTACTTAAATTTGTTTAGAGAATAATATATTTATTTTAAAAAACAGTGGTCCTCTCTTGATTATTACTAATACTTCTCTCTTAAACATATATAATTACAAGCCCTTTTACTAAACCGCTCGTGCTACACCAACTACTACTACAAACACACAAGCTGCTATAACACATCATTAATTACATTTTAATACATACAGTGATAGGTGTAATGGATGCCAGAAATTATATTATAAATATAATTTGAAGAAAATAATGATTCGAGAGAAAAATTCAAGTTGGTTAGAAAAAAAAAGGTAAAACCCAGGTAGAAGAACACCGTTACAAATTAGAGTTCATAGAACTTAGTCACCTTTGTCTTTTTGCCCCTTTCGCAGGGGAGGATTTGAACTACCGAGAGAAGGCATTCTTTCAACTCAGTCTGAATTAGGCATTCAACCAGAATACTTGTATCAGGAATCGCTCTCTTAAATACAGTGCCAGTTTAAGTGTTAACTTTTTCTAGTTTCAAATATCTAGCTACTAGTTGATTGTATTCATGAGTTAATTCAAGATTCAAAATTAATAATTATCTTGTAAATTTACTAATTTAATAAATATATTGGTAAATTATTTATTTAAAAGTGGTTCTTATTCTCTACTTCTTATACTTCTCTCTTCTCTTAAACATATATACACATAAGCCCTTTACCTAAATCGCTCGTACTACACGCTACTACAAACATACAACACATATCACACAACTACATTTCAACACAACACTAGGGTTATCTAGTTAATTGGCGTAAGCCAAATAAGAAGGAATGGATTAGCTCAGTGTTAGCGCGCTGGACTAGCAACACGGAGGTCCCGGGTTCGAATACAGTATGCTGCTCTTAGTTTTTCTCTTCCTAGGAGCCTCTACAACTCACTCACCGGTAATAAGCAGTGTTTGCGTTAGCTAGAGAACACCGCTTGGAGGCCGGCAGTGCACTCAGAACGCTTCGGGGAGGGGCACAATAAATCTTTCAGGTCGCAGTGCGATAATCCCCTTCAACAATCTACAATCTACTACAGGAGGAAAATAATGTTAAGAGAACTGGAATTAACATTAAATGGTAAAGAAAAATTATTAAAACAATAATTTACAAACTTCAAATAAAATTTATTAAACTCTAAGGCTATTTTTTTTTTTTTTGAAATACCATTCACAAAAGCTTCAATTATTTTTCTTAATATTGAAAGAAATACTTTGAATTGGAAGCGAACAACAACCTCGTATCATAGTAATTTGTACAAAAACTACAACTAAAAAAAAAAAAAGAAAGCCGGAGGAGGGGAAACAATAGCATAGTGTGTTTTCGTGAGATAATATTGTTATTGGCCTCAATAATATAAGCCATTCTTAATAATATTATACCGTGCATTTGATGCCTTGCCGTCATATCATATACAGGCACGCCATTATTGTTACCTTCTATGTTGTTATAACGGCCTGTATTTGTATTATTATATCTCTACTCTTCTCTTAAAACCAACTGGTAGCATTGTATTACCACTATCTTTATTGCACCAAACTATCTAATTTATTGAATATAATAAATAATATGAAAGTTGATTACTTAAATATTACTATTATTACACGTAAATTACATTACATTATTACTATTTTTATATATAAACGGAAATAGGATGTTCTGTTCACAATAGGAGCAAATCATATTATGCCGGCTCAAGTCATAAGCGACTATGACGCACAAACGCGTAGGGCACCGCGCTTCAATTAATAAAGGAGGTATAACAAAAAAAAAAAAAAAAAAATCTGGTGTGAAACACTCACACAACTTTCTCTTACTCCTGTTCTCAAAATTATAATTGACAAATTTTATAGTTTATGTACCAAATTTAATGAAATTCGTCGAAAACTGAAAAAAACTGTTCAGTAAAAGCGTACTTCTTTTTTACTAATTTTCTTGAAACCCAGAATTTTGGTTATATATTGATTTCTAATTAAATTTATTTTGGTAATAGAATTGTGTAATCAACTATGATTAACACTTTAGAGAAAACATAACCCCACCTCTCCCCTAGAAATGTCCTTAAATGAATTTTTCCAGAGAAATGTTTTAAATAATAGTTATACATCTTTATATGTGTAGTTTGTATATTAAAGCTTCAAGAAAATCGTCGGAGCCAATTTTGAGAAAATCTCAAAAAAGTAAATAAAACCAACTTGGTACTTCCGATTGAGGAATTTTGACAGATAACCTACTGTTGGATCACACGGTGATACCAATACCAAATATCAAGTTTGAACTTTCTACGTTTTTTTGTTTTGTTTTGGAGCTATGCTGTTCACATACACACACACACAGGCCATTTTAAGGAAACATATGCATAATATGGGTCTTTTTGAGGACCCACTTTGCAACAAAAGGATGAGAAACCGTTTCACCTTCTTTGGAGAATGCGAGCACTATGCTCGCAAACGATTCCTGATATATAGCGTACACAAGTTGGAGCCGAAGGCGTGATCAGAAATTTCACATGCCAGCCCTGGCATTTTTTAATGATACAGGACTGATGTGAGGAGCTTATACGGGGTACACAATGGGCCCAATTGAGGTCCTAGTTCTGAACCTCTTAGGCGGCCCCGAGTTTCTAGAAAGATTATAATTAGAAAGTGATACTTCCAGTTGAGGAATTTTGACAGATAACCTACTGTCGGATCACATGGTGATACCAAAACTGAATATCAAGTTTGAACTTTCTACGTTTTTTTGTTATTGAGCTATGTTCTTCACATTCATACACACACACAGAATAATTTCTAAAAATCACTTTTTTGGAGTCTGGAGACCTCAAAACGGATATTTCCGGTGAAGACTCGATATCGAAAATTTGACACGATTACAATACTTCCTCTTACTAGGAATAAGAGGAAGTTAAAAAAGTTATAGTAATGATAATAAACAGTATCTTGTCTAGGTTCCAAAAACTTAAATACATAGTTTTGTATGTTTAGGATATTTCTAACCGATATTCATTTTATTAAAGCAAAATTAAATTCTTCTTTTTTATAATTTTAACTTAAAATGTACTTACAAATATAAATTAATAATTTTAGTACTTTGTTGAATATGTGGGTGGGTCCGCAAAGCTGGATAACATCTGGTATTTTATCCGTTATCGCATGCATATTCAATTTGTTCCTGACCGGTTTCCAATTTTTTCATCCATCGTCAGAGCGAATTCAACTAAAAGTTTCTGTTACACTCACACTTTTGGTTTGTCTGTTGGTTGTATATAAGATGGATGGTGTATGGTGGGGAGATTATAAGATTATGTTACTATGTGTGTGTGTGTGTGTATGTGTTTAATGACAAAATAGAATTATTATAAATTATGATTAGACATTAGAAAATAGTGTACAATAAATACCATGTTTTGAAGACTAATTTATAACTAAATTTTAATAGTTTTGTTAAGTATGCTTAGTGTTTTATCAAGTCATTTTTGTTTGTGGGGGGCACTGCTGATCTCCGGGCAGTGGTCTCTAGTTACAGACAACACTACCCTTCACTAAGCAGTGAGCTCGGATCCTCGCAGTGTAAAAGCTCCTAGGAAGAGAAAATCTACCACTGAGCTATCCCTTGCTTCTTCTTTGGCTTACGCCAATTAACTAGGGACGGAGACCCTAGTTTCTGTACTGTGTTTGTTCATGTCTGTAAAGTGTAGAGCGTATGTAGTTTAAGTGTATTGTGTACTGTTCTGACAAAGTGCATGGAGTACGGAACTGTGATAAACCGTGAGGTCGCTGCTCCCCAACTAACTGCATGCAACAGATATCCCTTGCGGGCACCGCCTCCAATAGCAATCGATTTATTTTATTTCTTTCCCGAATCAGGATAAATTATTTCAGGAGTAAACTGTACTAACAAGAATAGATAAAGTTTGAAGAAAGGCAATGCAAAGTTTATGGACAGTCAAAAGGTTGTACAAGTAATAAATAAATGTGAATTACTTGCAGGGTTAGTTAATACAGGAGAATGGGTAAGTAAATTGATATGTAAGAAGGTTGGCACCAAACGGCAAATTGGTGATAATATTAAAATAAATAATAGAGGAAATCAAATATATGCATTATTATTTATCATGATTTTTTTTTTTTTTAATGATACTAATTTATGTTTTAATTACTTAAAGAATATGTTAAGAGAGATGTGTGGGCATTTGATATCAGATGTCTTTATTACAAGTATTTGGATATCTCTTTATTTGGGCCATTTCATTGAACATTCTTTTAAATTTAATAGATTCCTTTCTCTATTGTTTTAACATTTTCATAATCAAAGCTATGGCTATTTTTCAAACAATGCTTTGCACGAGACAGCAGTATTGCTTTGTTTATTACGTGTGATAAATGCTCAGAAATCTTGTTTTTAAATTATTGTTTCGTTCCTCTTATGTAGACTGTAATACAATCCTTACAATGTAATTTGTAAACCTGGTTGCTTTCCTGTTCAATAAGAATTATACTTTTTGTTTTTGGAAAGATTGTGTCACGTAATGTGTTCTTTATTCTAAAGGCTATGTGGTGTAAATCTTGTGTAGAATTCGTTTGAGTCTTTCATTCTGTCCTTCAATGTAAACCAATGTCTTAATATAAGTAGTAACGTTAGCAAAATAAAGTTTGTTTTATAAACTGACCAAATTCTCCTCAAGAACATATAGCCACCATAATCACATATCTAATTAAATAATTTAGATAAATATAGTAGATAATTATATAATTAAATAATAGAGTAGATACATATGTATGTACATTATATAAAAATTTTTTACCCACTTTTTACTTTCTCTTACTCCTCCTAGTAAGAGGAAGTATTGTAATCGTGTCAAATTTTCGATATCGAGTTTTCACCGGAAATATCCGTTTTGAGGTCCCCTGAGTCAAAAAACTGGTTTTTAGCAAATGGTCTGTGCGTGTGTGTGTGTGTGTGTGTGTGTGTGTATGTGACAGCATAGCTCAAAAACGAAAAACTGTAGAAAGTTGAAACTTGATATTACCTTTAGGTGCGTTATCTGTCAAAATTCCTCAACCGGAAGTACCACTTTACTAGTTGTTTTTTTTACGTTTTTGCGATTTTCTCAAAAATGACTCAAACGATTTTCTTTAAACTTGGTATATCAACTGCACATATAAAGAACTATAACTTTTATTTGAAACATTTCTCCAGAAAAATTCATTTAAGGGCACATCTGGGGGAGGGGTGGAGTTAAGTTATCATTTTAAATGCTATTTCAGTTTATTAGACAATTCTGTCATCAAAATAGTGTTAATTAGCATTAAATATTTAGTTGAAATTCCGAGTTTGAAAAATGATAACCGGAAGTGCGTTTTTTTTAACACTTTATTAAATGATTTTTTTCCACTTTTTCGCAATTTTCTGAAAAATGGCTCCGAAGATTTTTCTTGAAACATCTACATATAAACTAAACATCCAAAGATCTACATGTTTTATTTAAAACATTTTTGTGGGAAAATTCACTTAAGGGCACTTTTAGAGGAGGGGTGGGGTTACAGCTTCTCTAAAATGGTATCATAATTGATTATACAATTCTATCATCCAAACAAAATTAATTAGAAATAAATAGATGGCCAAAATTCCAAGTTTTAAGAAAATCAGTAAACCGGAAGGGCGCTTTTACTGAACTGTTTTTTTGTTTTCGATGAATTTCATTAAATTTGTTACACAAACTATAAACTTTGTTAATTATAATTTTGAAAACTGGAGTAAGAGAAAGTTGTGTGAATGTTTCAGACCGAATTTTTTAACTTCTGTTTATAAGCAATAAAGATACATACACATACATACAGATAAAATATTTTCACCCAATATGCTTCTTACTATTACATTTAAAATAATTGAGGCCTTCTAAATCTTATACAATGTAAGCACCATTAATTGCAATTCATTTCTTTTTTTTATCAGATTCCAAAAAAAAAAAATCTGGTGTGAAACACTCACACAACTTTCTCTTACTCCTATTCTCAAAATTATAATTGACAAATTTTATAGTTTGTATACCAAATTTAATGAAATTCGTCGAAAACTGACAAAACTTTTCAGTAAATCGCACTTCCGGTTTACTAATTTTCTTAAAACTTGGAACTTTGGCCATCTATTTACTTCTAATTAATTTTGTTTAGATGATAGAACTATATAATCAACTATGATACCACTTTACAGGAAGCTGTAACCCCACCCTCCCTTGAAAGTACCCTGAAATTGAATTTTCCGAGAGAAATGCTTTTAATGAAACATGTAGCTCTTTGCATGTCTAGTTTACATACGAAGTTTCAAGAAAATCGCGAAAAAGTGAAAAAAAAAGTCATTTAGTAAAGTGTTCAAACAACGCACTTCCGGGTAACCGATTTTTTGTAAAACTCGGCATTTCAACAACATATTTAATTCTAATTAACATTATTTATATGACAGTATTGTCTAATAAACTGAAATAGCAGTTAAGATGAAAAACCTAAACCCCACCCCTCCACCACAAGTGCCCTTAAATGAATTTTCCCGGAGAAACGTTTCAAATAAAAGTTGTAGCTCTTTGTATGTGTCGTTGATATAACAAGTTTAAAGAAAATCGTCGGAGCCATTTTTGAGAAAATCACAAAATGTAAAAAAAAAAAAACTGTAAAGTGGTTCTTCCGGTTGAGGAATTTTGATAAATGACCTACTTCAGATGTCATGGTGATACTTAAACGGAATATTAAGTTTCAACTTTTTACGGTTTTTCGTTTTTGAGTTATGCTGTTCACACACACACACACAGACCATTTGCTAAAAACCACTTTTTTAGACTCTGGGAGACCTCAAAACGGATATTTCCAGTGATATCGATATCGAAAAATTGATACGATTACAATACTTCCTCTTACTAGGAGTAAGAGAAGTTAGGACTCTGTATGAATAATCATTATTCCGAAGTCCAGCAAAGTTTCACCACAAAAAAGCTGCCCACTAGAAAGGGATTATTTGAACCCTCTGGTATTCAATCGTCCGCTTTCTCATTGCCCACAGTTAGATGCTAATTAACGACATTATTTCATGGTTTTTTAATATTTTATTTATAGGATTAGTTTGCAAATTACTTACCAAATAACACTGAGGAAGACAGGAAATGATATAGAATAATTGTTAAAGTCTCGATTAATTTAAAGAACATTATTTTTAATTTCTAAGTTTACTGTAACATAAACCATCAATAAGAGGACTTTAAACGTTTGAAGTTGAGCGAAGCTTTAGGCAGTCTTGGCCAAGCTGCCTTATCTAACGTATCTGTAATTTTGTCTATCAGCAGCTCAGCTGGATGCAGTTCGAAAATTTATAGTTATCATTGTTTGATTCGTTTCGTTCTCTCAGCGGTCTTATCGCCCTCTAGAAAATATTTCCGTCACCAGGACGATTATCAGGACACCTAGTCGCTTTATACTGGTAAGTTGCCAGCCGGCACAAGCAACAGGTACCCAACATTAAAATAAGCAAAATAACTATGGGCTTCGAATTGAATCTGAAAAAAAATGAATAACGTCATCCGTATAATGTTGTAAGGTGCACACCTTTGGGAGAAATGATAAAAAAATAAAAATAAATTAGGAATTTGTAATGATAAGTAAAGTACATTAGTAGAGAGAAACATTTAATATTGGTTGTGACTTAGTACAATTTCAAGACTGGGTTTTTACGAAGGTTAGGTGAAACAATGGGGGCAGTTAGAAAGGTAGAATATCTTTAGTACAATAAAAGGGAATTTCCCTTCCTTTCTCTCTTGAATAGAGGGAGGTATTACATACATGTAGTGCCTCAAATAAAGAGGAAAAAAAAATTGTATGGTTCAGAAAGAGTGTACATAGTCAAGTGATGTAATTGCTAAGGCCCAATCTTCAAATCGGAAATTCCATTAATTTGTAAGTTTTAAGTCCTCCAAAATGTATCTAATGTAATTTATAGACAAATGAAATATGTTTATATTTTATCTATTTATTTATTTGAATAATATATATTTCTATTTAAGTTATTCATCTGTGTATTTATTATCTATCCCTCCCCAGTTCAGATAAACACACAGACCTCTCGAGATCCCTTTAGAGAAGATTTAAATTATAAATTATAATTAATTATATTTACTTATTATAAATAATTTATTAATAATTGTAAATTATAATTATTAATTAAATTTACCCCGCCCCCCCTAATAAATAATATTATGTGTACCGGTAATGTAACATTCATTTCAATCTTTTCCTAATATTTGTAATCTTCTCTTCTCAAATTTATATCATTTTATATTATTTCTATTAGTGTGTTGAGTATTGAAACCTAATAAAATGAATCGTGATCTTGTGATTAATGGTTGGTTTTCCATTATTTTCTAACACAGTCCATTTTTTTTTACCAAATAACCAGCTCGTAATTCCTAAGGCTCGAATGTTTTTTTTTTTTACTCTTTGCGGGAGCCTTGACAATAATAATAGCCTAATTTACAAGGCAGCCTAGTTAGAACTGCTGAACTGATTCTCTGAAATTCTATATTAAAATTTGACTTGATAAAACATGATATAGTAACTACAGAGTTTTGGAGGAAAAACTGAGCAGGAAGGAAGCTGTTAAGGGCGTCTTAATTTTTAGTTATTTTGTTATTTATTTAAATGTTTTTGACAACTAGGTTGAGCTTACAATAATCAGCTGTTCAACCATTCATAATAATTATTGTGGTTTTTACCAAAATAATAATAATTACAACTTGTTAATAACACATTAGTTTAAAGTTTAAAAGTTTTAAAAGTTTAAAGTTTAAAAGTTTGAAGTTTAAAGTTAAAGATTTAAAGTTTAAAGTATTTAAAGTAACATTAGGAACATTAGTTTAACATATTGCATATCGAATATGTACAGTAAATAGCCTCCTACGCGATATTATTATAATAAATTATTAATTAACAATATCAATTTAAATTTTTTATATACTTGGTTTTATAATTATCAGTAAGCTTTCTGACATTGGAATCTACCTCAGTTGTTACTAAAATAAGGGATGGCACAAACAATAAACCCACACTTCCTCTCGTCGACTAGATCGATGATATAAGAGGGAATGTGTGGGTAGATCTTCGAACAGCTATCTCTCCATCCTGCTTTGCTGAGCAAGGTGTTGTGTGTGGAAGTCACACACAGGTTAGCATGTGCCATCCCAGCTCGAGTGGCCATAGAACGAGAAAGATTTAATGACTAGAGGCGCTAATGACCATCGTAGTCGATGCGGCGGGAAATAAATAAAAAAAAAAAATACAAAAAATAATATAGAAATTTAATACCATTTTTTTAATCTTCCATCTCTCTAATAAATAACTAAAGAGCGTCTTAAACATTATCTTAGGAATATTTCATCTAATAATAATGCTAGGATGTAAATGAATACAACACTGTTTAGAACTTAAATTTTATGCCAATGTTATATGCTTATCACAACGCAGATTTGTCTCCATGAAAGCAGTGTCTTGTAAGCAGTGTCTTGCATGACCAGTCCTTCCTTCTAATCATTTTGAATGTAATCCAATCAAATATATAGAGCTATAAACTGCATTTTATGTATAACGAAATTGACCATTGATTAATATATAATATGAATAAAGAGTAGTAAAATTATATGTATGCATCCATCTTTAATTGCGACAACAGCTGATGTTAACCGCCCTTTCGTATGCAGTTTTTTGGGCAATCGTCACTTTAAAAAATTGCAGAAAATAACTTTTTCAAATATTAAAAGAAAATTTAAATATTTAAAACTCACACGCAGAATATTACCAATTTAGGGAAACGAATTTATAGTACCTAAATTATGCAGGGCAGAGCCTGGCTTAACTCTTCATTAAGAGACATTTACATAAATTTACCAAGGACTTACTGAGCCACAGCCGAAGGGATATAAGGCGAATAGTAGAGAAATAAGGCTACTAACAGGGTATTGCAGGTTGAATAGGCACATGCACCATTATTTACTGCTTGCAGACAACGCATTATGCCGTTTCTGCAGGACCGAGGAGGAAACCCCGGCACACATCCTTTGTGAGAGTGCCGGCCGGGCGAGAACAAGATTTCGTCAACCGGGGACTAGCAATCCCGAAGCCATGAGCTTCATGACGGAGCCACTTTCAACTCTGCTAGGCCTGATTAAGAGAGCGAAGCTGAGGAATGTGCTATAAACCCAGGGGATTCACAATAGACATCTCAATGAAGGTTGCAGTGGAATGAGCCCTGGCCTTTCTCAATCTAATCTAATCTAATCTATGTGCAATTTTTTGTTTTTGAGATATTATGTAAACACACACACACACACACACACACCATTCAATAAAAACTTTTTTTTTCGAATTCAGGGGACCTCAAAACATGTATTTCCGGTGAAAACTCAATTTCAAAAATCTGGCAGGATCGCAGTAGTTCCTCTTACTAGGAGGAGCAGAAAGTAACTAGTGAATGCAAAACAAGATATCACAACCCTTAAACGATGTAAGAAATATATTACAACTTCACATATCAACAATAATTTAGAGTCAATTTAATCATTACAATTAATTAATTGATGAATGTCTTTACTAAGTAAAACATTATTTTATTAATTCATAATTAATTGTGAAAAAAAAGATGCAAAATAAACAACAAATAATTCCTGTTCTATATAAAGAGAACTAGTGAAGCCGATTTGGGGTCACCAGTCGAAAGCTTTGAATAAATACATATTAATAACTAAGGATTGTGCAGTTTTCAAAAATAGATCTTAAACCTTTTGTCTAGAAAATTCATTATTTATTAATTTTCCACAATAAAATTTCTTCAATAAAATTGGTTCCAATGTCATTTGAAAAATTTATTACTTTAATACACTAATAAACTTTTAGCTTCATGGACTGGCTATATAGTTATTTACTATATCCGGGATTTATTTTTTCAATTTCCTTTTTCAACTTCCAATAGAGGCGAATGCTTTATTTTCTGATAATACACCATCTCTTGTATAATTGGGTTTCAATGTTTAATTTTTTTTTCCTTTGATTTGCCATTGTTATGTAGTTGATATTATTAAGTTATTTTGAATTAAATTTCACCGTAATACTTACAGTTTTCAGTGGACAACTATAACTAGTTGAAAATTTATTCAATAAATAATTATTTATTAATTAATAATAATTAATTTATTCAACAAGATTATTGATAAATAATAATTTAATCCATAATATTCACTGTAATTTATTGAATAAAATGTTTGAGGAACAAGTTTTTGATAGTATTTGTAAATAACTAGCTTATTGTTTGTGTATTAGGGTTAACCTCACTTTAGATCCTAACCTCCCTATCAACGTCTTTCGTCTTCTTTTTGCGAAAAACAGATAAAAATAGGTGTGATAGACTCACACAATTATCTTCAGTGGCCTTGACAGAAATAATATGATGATGAGGGTTAATGTTAGTTATATGCACATTGCTGGCTCATTTCTACGTTCTTTTCAAAGAGGATGCTCGCTTATTCCACAGTTGCGCTTTTGGCTAACCGAATTTCTTCAAGGGAGTGGTTACCCTTATATGCGAGCTTCCTCCTTAGGAACCACCCTAGGGATGATAGAACGTCTGAAAAATATAGCTTTATTAACAATTTTTCTTGGAAGCTTGGTATCAGAAAAGAGTGTAGAGGTGAATTCGCTCCGTATGGCCCACGGATGGGTTGAGGACCAGATAGTCGTAGTCTATGGGCATCAGAAAATGTCTCCAATTTAACTTCGACAGGAAATATCAGAAGATTGTAATTCTATGCGTTAGCCAGGCCGCCATTAAAGCATTGAGCTCATATGTCATCAGTTCAAAAAAATGATATTGGAATGCCTCGGTAAATTCAATGACCTTGGCAGGAACGATACAGTTATCAAATTTTCGTTGACAGGGCTTGTTGGCGTGGAAGGAAATGAGATAGCCAACACACTCTGGCAAGGAAAGGCGTGTCTTCTCCTTGTTGGGGGCTTCAACCCTTTTGTGGAATAAGCGACCACCCTCTTCGGGAAGAACTTAGAAATGAGGAGGAAGTCTCCAATTCACCTCCTAACGGATTGCGATGGTATCATTCAGAGAATATTTGGAAGCCTGGTTAGTTGGAAGAAGATATACCCTCCTTAGAATCTTCCCAGAATCCTCAGAGATTTAATCTGAAAGTTTCGCTACAGATGTGAGAAAGTCTTACCCTCGGCACTAGTGGGGTCGCTCAGACCTCTGTTGGTCGCAGTGCAATATACCCCTCCACCCGCCACCTCCGCCTCCCAAAAAGTATTTTATCAAATTTGTAATTCTGTATTCAATACTTTTAATTTACCTTAAAATTATATAAACAGTAAAACCATAAATTTTACTGTTGTGGAAAAATGAATGAATAACGCTGCAAGGTAATTAAATTCCAAAAACCGCCAAAAAGTCTATGTTTCCTCAAAATGTTACGAATAAAAGTTATAGGAATTATTTGTGTAGATAGAATTTCAAAACATGATTTCCGGTGAATACTGCAGTTCGAAAATCGGACATGATTGCAATACTTCCTGTTATAACAATGTGAGAAAGCAAAAACATGTAAAATAGTTACTCGTTCTTCACAACTGGTTGACTTTCAATCTGGAATAGTTTTTGTAATAAAATTTGTCTTCATAACTTTCCAATAATGCAATGAATTTTAATTTTATGGAGAAAGTGTATACGAAAACATTTCGATCTAAAATTAAGGAGTTTCACTTTTGGATACTATTCACCTATTTTCATTACAGAACTACTTTAGAAAGACTACTTTAGCATTATCATGATCGCAATTTTATTTTCAGGCCACTGCTAGGCATAAGAGACACGTACAACGCATGGGTTTGGCATCATACGTCGTTTCTGATAATTTGTTAGCGTAAAATCCCCAGTTTTATCTGAAATCTCTAACCATTATTACAATTGTAGTTAAAATAGACTCTAAAGAAACGTTTATGATTGTTTAACTAAAAGAAAATTAAAAATAACCACCAATTTACGATTTAACTTTATTACCAATAAAATTACTTAATTACTTCTTAATTAAATCTAGCAATAAAACCATGAAGTTTTATGGATATAGAGAGTTAAGTCACTAAAATAAATCTTGTATTAAAATTAGAAAACCTTCCTTATCTGGAGCACAATTTTTAATGCTTAAATTCCATCTAATCTTTATACAAATGTTTGCAAAATAAAAATAATTCAACTTGGATATATGAGACCTTTGATTAGCGCAACGCCAATTCAGGACAAACTCAGTGGCGTACTTATTCTTATAAATCGAGTTCGACGTATGTTCTTATAAATCGAGGTGAGAATATATGTTTTATATAGAAATATTTATTGGATCTTTAATATGATGTTAATCTCTTACAATCTATACTATATATAACCAATTATTTACACAAAAATCTCAATCACTATGTTCCCGGATAGTTAGATAGATAGATAGATAGATGGATAAGATGTTTATTATTTTTTCTTTTTATCTTAAACAGTCACAAAAAATATTGACAAAACATCACAAAGACAATGATCTTACGACCGTCTGTCAAGTTGTTATCTCAATATATTAAGAATAATAGTGACAATTAATAAGCAACAAACAATATATATGGTTCAATAAAATAACAATAAATAGATAAAATAAAATAATTTACTCCTATTTCACATAAAAATAAAAATAAAGTGAAATAACAGAAGAAATTGATCCTGAAAAAAAAATACATCTTTGAAACTATAATTAAGTTCTCATTTAAACTAAAAATTAAATTCTTTGATTAAAAAATGTCTACAATAATATGCTGATTTAATAAACATAACTAAACTTATCCAGTCTCCACCATTAAATAAAACAAACATTCTTCTTTATTTGATTTAACACTATTAAAACAATTTATCCTGAATTCTTTCAAAATTGGGCACACTGCTAAAAAATGAAAGGTATCTTCAATAACATTTAAGTTACATAAAGAAGAACAGAAATTTCTATCTTTAGACCATGGCTTATAATTTAATGACAATGACTTAGTTCTGATTTTAATACATATTTAATATATTCAAAGCTACTTAGTTTCAGATAACTATTATTTAAACTGTAAGACAGTTGAGAGTATAAAGTATAGTGGATAGCAGATTGGGCTTTACTTCCCTATCTGAATTTGAACGAATTTTATATTACATAAATATAAACCAATTTAGGAAAAAGAATTGCTCAGCTTGGAAGGAAATAAAAAATAGCCTTTTTACTTTCTCTTGCTCCTAGTAAGAGGAAGTATTGTAATCATGTCAAATTTTCGATATCGAGTATTCACCGGAAATATGTCCACTGAGTCCAAAAAAGTGGTTTTTAGAAAACGGTCTGTGTGTGTGTATGTGAACAGCATAGCTCAAAAACGTAAAACCGTAGAAAGTTCAAACTTGATATTCCATTAAGGGGCATCACAATGGGATCCGATAGTAGGTCATCTGTCAAAATTCCTCAACCGGAAGTACCACTTTACTGATTGTTTCTTTTTCACTTTGTTGCAATTTTCTCAAAAATGGCTATGACGATTTTTTTTTTTTAAACTTGTCGTTTGAACTACACATTCAAAGAGCTACAACATTTATTTGAAACATTTTTTTCAGAAAAAATGCATTTAAGGGGTAAATTTGGGGGAGAGGGTGAATGGGTTACGGTTTTAGTGCTATTTGAGTTTATTACACTATTCTATCATCTAAGATTAATTAGAATTAAATGTGTTGTTGAAAATTCTGAGTTGGAAAAAATCGGATAACCGGAAGTGTGGAATTAATACTAGGAAATATTCTTCAGTTTTCTGCTATTTTCTCTAAAACGACTCCATTTTCTTTAAACATGGTATGTAAACTACACATACATAAAAAGATACAACTTTTATTTGTAACATTTCTTCTGGTAAAGTCATTTAAGGGGATTTTTTTTTTTTGGAGAGGGTTTGGGGTTATGTTTTTCTCTAAAGTGCTATCATAGTTGATTATACAAATCTAGCATCCAAACAAAATTAATTAGAAATAAATAGATAGCCAAAATTCCGGTGTTTCAAGAAAATTTCATAAACCGGAAGTATGCGTTTTTATTGAACAGTTTTTTTTTTTCAATTTTTTTGGGATTTTCTTCATAAAAAAAAATCAATATTAATGAATTTCATTAAATTTGATATAATAACTATAAAATTTGTCAATCACAATTTTGAAAACTGGAGTAAGAGAGAAAGTTGTGTGAGCGTATCACCACCAGATTTTTTTTTTTTTAAATTAGAGTTGCGCATGCGCAACTATTCGAAAGATAAAGAACAGTATCAAGCCCAGTCTGGAAAATATTCACAAAGAGAGATAGGTAATATTTTATACTCTATCAAATTTAAGGAAAAGTCACTGTAGTGGGAGAACGAAATGGAAAAATAATAGTTTTGGAAAATAGTTTAGTAAAATAATTTTGTGGAAATTAGCTAGTTCAGATAGTGTATTTTAGTGATGGAGATAGAGCCAGGTACTACAATCTAGGACAGTGCAAACCAAGAGACAAAGGGCAAGAAACAGTTAGGGTAAAACAATAATACTCCCTTCAAACATACCAGCATTATTTGAAAGGATTTGAACTATGAAGAGGAGACATTCCTTCAAGAACGGTCTGTGGTAGAGATTCAAGCCAGAACACTTGCTTCAGGAATCGCTCTCTTTAACTCAGTGCCAGTGATAGAGATTAACATTTATTCTAGATAAACATCTGATTTATTAAG
>JAAEAF010004625.1:0-87428 GCA_011037195.1 Triatoma infestans | reverse complement strand
TGAATATGTACGAAACATGATGACAGCTCTCCAGATCTCTCACAACGTTCAAGTGAAAAGCTCACTGTGGTATTGAAGGGAATGATAAAGCAGACAAGCTCGCCAAATTGGCTTCAAACCAAATGATCTTGGAGGAAGCGTACACAAAAGTTCCAATATCTTCTATAAAAAGATTATTAAAAGAAGAGAGCTTAAGGAAATGGTAGCTTAGCTGGAGTAGATCTGAGACAGGAGCCCTGACCAGAGAATTTTTCCCTGATATAACAACCGACTTCAATCACCACAAAGAATTATTTACACTTTGACTTAGATGTTAACAGGACAAGGTCACATTAGAGACTATACACCGTTTCAAAATACTTACGTCTAATATATGCCCATGTGATTGTGTATCTGTTCAAAATGTGGATCACATTATTTATGATTGTCAAAAATTTGTAAATTCACGGACTCGACTAATTAGAGAAATCGTAACTACAGGTAGACGATGGAAGATTGAGAAAAAACAATTAGTCAGCAGCCAATATTGTCAAGTTTTTATGGATTTTATTAAAAATATTAATATTAATGATCTATAAATAACAATAATATGTATTTATAATGGAGTTGATGAGGAGAGAAATTAGGTTCGATTAATTAGACGAGATGTGAAGACACTGTTATAATATAGCTATAAGTTTACACAAACTGCACTGGACTTGTAATGATTATTTAGAATAAAAGGTGAGAGGAGAGATATGACACGATGCGATGTATGGTTGAATCTGATAGATAGATATCTAGATAGATGTCGTTAGGCAGATTCTCACTGGCTTATATACAGGTTCTCCCACTTCTAGCAGAAAGGGTCCTTCTCTCTCTTAATTCTCTCTCTTGCCATTACATATTTTATTCAATTTTGTTTTGTGATTCTTTTGTTCATTGCTCGATTTGTTTTGTTTTATATTATTCTTTTGTTCAATGCTTTATTATTTTTTTAGATTTTTTCCTTATTTTTTTTTACTTTTGTTAATTTTCTAAGATTATTTATGTATTTTTACTAAGATCATTTATCTTGTTAGTTTCTACCATTTTACTACTACTGTACTTTAAGTAGCAAACGAAATTATCAACTGAAATTAAATATTTTGTTATAACACATGTAATTATATATTGGAGCCTGTGGAAAATAAATTTTCCCTCGTTAGGGTTACTTCTGAGGGACAAAAAAAAAAACACCACACACATACACTGTAACGTGTAGACCTTTGGGATGAAATATAAATTATTTTAGAATTAAGTGAAAAGTATTAGTTAATCTATGTAATATTGGTTGTTACTTAGTGCAATTCCAAGACTGGGTTTTTACGAAGGTTGGGTGAAACAATAGGAACAGTTAGAAAGGTAAAATACCTGTACTACAAGAAAAGGGAATTTCCCTTTCTTTCTCCCTTGAATGGAGGAGGGCTGATATATATAGAGAACCTAAAATAGGAGATGAGAAGAATTGTTGTGGTGAAGAAAATCATGCTCAGTGGAAATTTATAAAAGAGTGTCGTGGTGTTTGTTATACGAGAATTAAGGCCCAACCTTCAGCTTAAAAACCCTTATAATATTGTAAGTTGTACAAATTAATATAGTTACTGCTTAAGTATTATTTTACTATTATTTAAGGAATAAGATTTTATTTATAGTCTAAATTGTTTAATTATATGTATTTCTTTTATATGGTTATTTTCTAAGTATTTTTTTTATCCTTTACTCAATACAGATGAACACAGACCTCACGAGATCCCTTTAGAGAAGAGTTAAATTAAAAATTATAAATATTTACTATTCTGAATTTCTTTTTTATACCCCCCTCAAATATACATAACATTACAACACACACACAGAGACCATTTTCTAAAAACCACTTTTTTGAACACAGGGGACCTTAAAACGGATATTTCCAGCGAAAATTCGATATCGAAAATTTGACACGATTACAATACTTTCTCTTTTACTAGGAGTAAGAGAAAATAATACTAATGTTTGAGTTTTTATTAATACCACATAAAACATATGTGAGTTCGCCACATAAAACTCTCTTTATCACAGATAAAAATCTAGAAATTTTTGCAGAGCTACCAAAGTACATGTTATAAGCACTACCAAGTCTTGGGACTCAACAACTTCACTAATACCAAATTCTTAAAATGCTATTTACTTACAATATTATATAAGAAAGATCGCGGGAACCTAGCAGTGTATTAATAACCCCTTATATTTCCCTAATTACTATTCCACCAAGTGAACTAGGATAGAAGAAAAAGTGTGGGTTTCTCTCTCCAAACAACAACAAATTGTTAAATCATAATCCAAACTTGTTACCCATTGTAACCAATATTTACTTGATATTCGATGTAAAAGCATATTAATTTAAATGCAAATTACTTCTTTATTAATAAATATATACAATAGTACATGTATTTTAAATAAATGAAACACCAAAGTGAAGTGAAAATTAATTCCTTTTTTTAGAAAAAATAAAAATAATAAAATAATGTTATTTTCAAAATAGCACGGCCGAAAAGAAATGTTTTCTATTTAATATTTCTAACAAATACCTATTAGGTAATAATTATATTTAGATAACTTTGCACACAATATTCTATTACATTTTCCTAGTATTTCCCGTTTGCTTGCTCTACATTGTAAGTGGCAGTATGTTCAGAAAATCTTTATTACGTCATTTATCTTACGTCAGAAATCTTTATTATAAACAATGTTCAATAAAAAAGGGATGTGAATAGTTTGTTAGAAATGTTTAGTCATTAGTTTACAATTAAGTAATTAAGTCGTATAGAGATATGTAGTGGAAGAACGAAATGGAAAAATAATAGTTTTGGAAAATAGTTTATTAAAATAATTTTGTGAAAATTAGCTAGTTCAAATGGTGTATTTTAGTGATGGGGATAGAGCCAGGTACTACAATCTAGGTCAATGCAAACCAATAGACAAAGGGCAAGAAACAGTTAGGGTAAAACAATAAAACTCTCTCCAGACATACCAGCATTATTTGAAAGGATTTGAACTATGAAGAGAAGACATTCCTTCAATAGAGTCTGAACAGACATTCAAGCCAGAACACTTGCTTCAGGAATCGCTCTCTTAAATTCAGTGCCAGTGATAGTGATTTGCCTTATTGTAGATAAACATCTGACTTATTAAGATATAGTTGTGATATTGTAAAGTAGTTAAATTTGCTTAGAGAATAATATATTTATTTTAAAAACAGTGGTGCTCTCTTGATTATTACTAATACTTCTCTCTTAAACATATATACTCACAAGCCCTTTTAGTAAACCGCTCGTGCTACACCAACTACTACTACAAACATACAACAAGTCAACACACCAAACACATTTCAGATAGTTAGGTAATTCTTATGAGATTCCATTTGTAATTATATCCACATCAGTCGTATCTTTGTACATCTGAAGCATCTTTTAAAGGGCTTCAAGAGTTTATTACTAATACTGGTATTGTAATAAAGGTACATTTATGAAGCCATAAACGTTGCTTGGTTAAAGGCGTGGACCTGCAAGCTGAGGTGTATTGTGGTACTGGGTTCGATTTCCGGTCTTGGCCTTGAATTTTATTTGTAGTAATAATATGAGTAATATATTTTATTTATTTATTTATTGCATACAGGAATAACATTCCTTTTGCAAGGAGTTTGGTTTGCAATATACAAAAATCATATGATATTCACAAACATAATACATAAACAGAAATAAAACTCCATGACTACTGTCATAAGCTGAACCAGATGTTATTAACAAAATAATAAATGAATTAGTTAAACAGAAAGAATAAAACTCCTAATTCTTAGGGCATTAATAACGTATTTGTAAATTGCATTTATCTGTGAGGCGGACCCAACCGGTAACAGCTTCTCGAAACACTTGGATTCAGTATCCGAGTCAGCAAGATATGCATTAAGATAGTGTTCTCTAAATGGTTGCAATGCATGACAGTAGAAAAGGAAATGTAAAATAGAGTCCGATACCTTCCAGATCAAACAGAGATTGCCCTCGTCGAAGACAAAAGAGGATCCCTCGACATAGATTCTTGAACACTTTAGATTACTTAATCGAAGCTGAATGATCAAATATGAGTAATATATAGTATTATTGTTATTGTAATTCGGGTGCCTAATGGCGCGGGACCTAAGCCCATGTGGCCTTTATCCCCCCGATACCCCCTATCACCTTAATAAATCTCCCCCGGTAGCTTACCGGTTAATCTACAGTATCCCAAGATATCCCGAATCTCCAGCTCGTGCAGACAATCCTGCGAGAGTGATCCCTCCCAAAAACACGAAACCTAGTTCCAGCGAAATGGGGACACTGACATAAGTAGTGGTACACCGTTTCCCTAACTCCGTCATCGCAGTTCTGACAAATGGGACTAGACGTCCTCCCTATGTTAAATAAGTGACTGGACACACTATCCCTATCAGGGTCCTCAGACCCGTCCTACTAAGGGACAGGAGATATTCCGAAGTTCCCTGTCTTTATAAATCTTTGGGCTTGGAGGCACCCCTGCGTGTCCCCCCAGCGTTTCTCCAAAACTTTCGTCTCCCAAAGTCTAACTGTTTGTCACGAAACGTCTTTGTGACAGCCAGGGCTGGTTCAGGACCGCAAAATGGTTGAGATGATCCCTCCCTAGCCAACTGGTCTGCCCTCTCATTCCCCTCTATTCCCGCGTGTCCGGGTATCCAATAGAGGCGCACCGTACCCCTCCGAGCTAAAGCATTGAGCTTCCTCCGACATTCTCCCACTAATTTCGAACTCCACCAAGGCTTACTCAAAGCCCTTAGTGCGGCCTGGCTATCGAGAAAATCCGCACTTCCTTGAACTCTCCCTGCCACTCCCCCACCAGGTGGCAGCATTCAATAATGCCCACCACCTCTGCCTGAAAGACCGTGGCCAACCCACCCAAGGCCACCGAACTCCCTCTGTCCAACTCCTGAAACCATGCTCCCGCCCCCGACAGGCCAGTGCCCTCCTGCCTAGAGCCATCTGAATAGCAGCGAATAATACCGCTGCCCGACTCCGTTGGCCTCGTGAGGTTATCATCCCCTATACTACTAATGGTAATCTCATAATCTCTCTCACATCCCCATTTCTTGCTCGTCTCATCAAGTTTGGATAGCGGAAATCGGTTCACTCGCCAAATTTCGTCCTCGATCCTAGTGTGATCCCCCTGAAAGGTTCTCACCCATTCTCCCTTGCACCTCATTCTGAGGTACCCTTTCATTGCCTCCCCCGTTACCACGTACTGAAGAGGGGTTAGCCCCAACAGCATCTCCAATGCCACCGTCGGTGTCGTTCTCATCGCGCCAGTAACAGCCAAACAGGCCGTGCGCTGCACTCCTAGCAATTTCTTGCTGTTCCTTCCCACCAAGGTACCAGACCACCATGCCACTGCGGCATAGAGTATCCTTGGCTTCACCAACTTCTCATAAATCCAGTGGATGCCTCGGGGATTAACTCCCCAGGTCTTGCCCACTAATCTCCTACACTGCCAGAAAACCTTCTGTCCGTTCTCACATACATACTCAATGTGAGCCCGCCAATTCAACGTATTGTTGATGAGGACCCCCAAGTATTTAACCTCTCTACAAATTTGCACTTCCTTGCCGAAGAGCCTGGGTCAGTAATATATATATAGTAAAGTATTTTGCTATCCGACTCCATCCACTTCACCAGATCGATAGTTAGTAATAGGCATTACTATATTTTATATATTCATTTTCAACCATAGGATAAACACCATAGTCATGTTTGGAAGAGGGCGCGCAATTAAATATATAAAATATTTAATTGTATTAGAATAATTCAAAATAATAATTAAAATAGAGTTGAGTTAGAAAAGTAGGACACTGCTGAGTCGACATGTACCACGCTGGCATAGCAGCTAGTAATTGAATTCATTCTGGTGAGTGTCACGATGAGTGAAGGGTGATCCTGCACCTGTGGCTGATCCGCGGTAAGTCCTAGCGCAGTAAGGTATTTTAAAGGTAGATGTGCGGTTGGTATGCCAGAGTGGTAGTCGCCCAGCAGATAGCTAGTAGTAGTTAGTAGATAAGTGTTAGTACTTAGTTGTTAGTAGATAGTACTAATATAGTGTTAGTGTTAATATATATATAAATACATATTAAAGAGGTAGTGTTGTACTGTGTGTCACTAGTGTGAGTGATATGGTAGTTGCATAGAGGGTTTAGTTAAATAGCGTATAATTAATTGGTCTGTATAGTCTGTTAAATTATAATAAATGTATGATTTCTGAGTGTGACCTACTTTGGGTTCCTTGGCCGAACCTTACAATGTTCTTTTGCTACATTTAATAACAGAAATACTAACTTCATTCAATCTAAATTGTTACGGTTCAATAACTATAAATTTCATTTTCAAATTCCGCTTAAACATTAACCCAGAGAGAACCTTGGACAACGTTTTGACGCTAGATCCGGATACTATTCTGATTAGGAGGATAGTAAAAATTTCTCGAATGTTATAATGATGCAGTTCACCTGTTCAAATTTTTAAACTAATGTACTCAGAAGAAGAAAATAAATTTGCCGAAACGTCGGTAAAATAAAAGTTTCATTTTTACTTGATCCTACTCGACATACAACTTATAAAATTTATTCATGATGAAATGGTCGATAAAGTGAACCTTCATTAATACAACCCTTTTAATAAGATAATAGAATAATCTAATTTAATCCTACCTCATAACTAATATTAAATTTTCAGAGAAACGACAGATTTCACATCAGTAGATTAATCAATTAGTGGAATAAATTAAAAAAATCTGATGTGAACATCGCATCATTTTACTTTTACCATTATTTTAGAAAATTAATTAAGGTAAAGAGCCTAATTTAATATTTCATCTCATTAATATGAATAATTAATTGATAAAAGTTTAAAATTGGCCTCTGAATGACACGTATGGTTGACTATATTTCTTTTATTAATCACCCATCATCAATCATGAGAAAACCAAATTTTTCAGGTAGAAAGAGACACTATCACTACACTATCACTTTCTCCGTCTCACTATTGCGATATTCTCACATATTGTACTACTATCAATAAGGAATCAGGACTAGTGTAATACTCAAGTAAAGCCTTCGAATTTTCTGCTTCTCCTACTGGATCTTCCTGCGGTACCGTTTAACCGATTTGCATAGGTATATATAAATTTTTTTAAGCAAAACCAACACTAAAGATGATATTTAGAGGTCTTCCTTCTGATAGAAGGGGAGAAAATTTGTATTAGGAGATACAAAGCAACCTTTTAGAATATACCAGATTGAACAACTAATACCAGAAATTAAAGGTATATCAGACCCAAACAAACTGTTGTTTAGACTATTGGTGTAGACTATGTTACAGACTGGCATAGATTGCTCAAATGACTCTTGTATAATTCTTTTTATATACAAAAATTACTTGGAAGGTAAAAAATTGGAAGGAGCCACTTGCTTAAAATCTGGCAGCTAGTCGAGTGGTGGAGGCGCATAGGCCACATGCATAATAATATAGTAACAGTGGCGCTGTCCTGTGGTAGTGATAAGAAACTGTGATAATGAGGTATTATTTCATCCATCACCACATTAAATATATACTCCAAGGTTCTTAGCATTAAAATACGTATGTAACTTGAAGATATTTATATGTATAGTGTTTTACAGAATACTTGTTTAGAGATTTCTGAGAAACGATTATGGCAGACTTTTAAAATTATAAATCTAAACGTAAAAAATATTAATGACAAAATTTAAATTTCGTAATATCTTTTGCTTACCGAATTAAACATCTAGTTACTCGCAACATTTCTAACAATGAATACCTCAAAAAAATGTGTTCTCTTGGGACAACCTGAATTTTGAAAAAGTACAGGAATACCAGATTTCCTTTTATGGAGAGAAATTCACAAAAAAAAAGGGTGCTTTTAATAAGTAGAAAAAATTTTTCACTTACTTTCTCATGTCTTTCAATGAAGATCTCCTACTGTTCGGTGCTTCCCTTGGTAGGCCAGTAATAACTTCATGTGTACGAAATACTGATCGACTTTTCGATCGTGCAAATTCATGGCGAAGACAACGTTTTGAATTGCTTCGGCGATGATTTGATTGCTCTTCGCCGGGTTGTGGTGAGACTGGTCCAGAACCGGAACCACGTCTTGCATAATCTTGTATAGTAAGAAATCCATGAGCCACCAACCATGAATTTATAGAGCCTAAATCGACTTTACGCAGGAAATAATCCTGAAACAAAAATAAACAACTAGCCTTAATAATCTGATATCTATAATAATCTAGGAAAATAAATGTGAATTTCCCTTAATACAACGAAAAAATGACAGGTTGTCTACAAATTAAAGCAAATATTTGTGATGCGACAGCTGATGGACATATGCTGGGAATATAAAATTGCCCTATGTATCCTCCTTGTTGCTTACTGCTAAGCATTTGATGCTGTTGACAGATCTAAATTCATTGGTCTTTGTAAGAATTACAGATCTCCCATAAATTAATTAGATTGAACATGATGACGTTGAATTATAATGTTGTTAAGATCTTTGTTGGTGGCAACTTAAGCCGGAACTTTCTTTCTTATTTTAATATGGCAATGCTCTTTCAGCTACCCTCTTCAATCATGCCTTTCATAAAATCGTACAGAAGTTAATCACTGCAGGAAATATCTTCCACTAAACATCTCTTCAGAGACATCTGTTTGATAACTCCCAATATCACATTAATAATCTAAATAAGAAAATGGGCCATAATGCTACTGCTATTTCATTGACTGTATCAGAGAAGTACATGTTTGAACATGTCGTAACCCAAATAGCTTGAGGGGATTAGCTCAGTGTTAGCGCGCTGGACTCCCACGTGGAGGTCCGAGGTTCGAATCTGGCAGTGCTGCCTTTAGATTTTCTTTTCCCAGAGCTTACTAGCCGGTGATAGACAGTGTTGTCTTTAGCTAGAGAACACTGCACAATAGATCTTTCAGGTCGCAGTGCAGTATCCCTTAAAAAAACTAAAAAAAAAAACTAAAAAAAATGGCTCCATCTATTTAGAGTTAAAATTTAATGGCGAAAGTAAGTTGGTAAACGAAATACTCGTATATTGAAGAATAATGCCTGCAAACCGGGTATATTTTACTGTATACAATTTTTTTAGGAAGTCATATTTGGTGAGAAGTACAAAGAAATGATTATACAAATCTATAATTAGATCTATTGTAATATATATGGTGCTGAAACAATCACTCCTCTTACAGTCGCAATAGTTTAAAAAATATCATATAGTTTAAAAATATTTGAACGTACAATATTAAGAAGGATTTATAGGCTAATTATAGATAATGATTTCGGTTCATGGAAGCTCCGCAAAGTGAGGTTAATTCGGTGTATCAAGATGTAGTCCAATTTGTAAAAATCTGCCGAAAAGACTGGTTAGGACAATAGGATAGATGCCGAGCCGATTATCGCATGTAACAGATACTGGCTGTAACAGCAACCAAAGAGAGTAAAGAGAAGAGAAACGAACCCAAGAACTCTCTCAGACTGGAGTGGGAGAAACTGTATTTATAGTTCGTTTCTCTTCTCTTTACTCTCTTGGATTGCTGATCTCTCTTTGGTTGCTGTTACATCGAATTTGGGTCTGGTTGATTGAAATAAGAAGATGGGGTTAATTATGTATAATAATAATAATGAGACATAGTCTGCCTGGACTTTACAGTAGAGAATGATTAAGGTAGAGTGGTATGAGAATGACACGAAGTGACTGGCGAGATTATGAACTATAGTGAACTATATTGAACTGTATTGCACTGTCTATCTCTGGACTGCCCGTCGCTGTATTTATACAGTTTCTCCCACATCAGTCTGAGAGAGTACTTGGGTTCGTTTCTCTTCTCTTTACTCTCATCGGTTGGTGAACTCTCTTTGGTTGCTTTTACACTGGCTAAAGAAGATTAGCCTACCATAAACACAATAGTTACAACACGTTGAAGAGAAAAGGAAGCCTAGACCTCCCTGGACAATAAGCGGTAGGTATGGTAAAGAAGGTGATATTGAATTCTAAGGAATAAATATATAGCCTTTAAAACCATCAATCAACTTTGGGCTAATTCTAGAACATTTTCGTGTATAATTTAATTGATCTTTCCCTCCAACCCATCGACACAATGCCCAATTAATCCCCCATAGACGATGTTAATTATACTCAAAGCTGGTTGAGTTAAAATCTTATTCTTCCCAAATTTTTCCGACAAAAACAAGGACATGTTTTTCCCCATCGAAGAAATATATCCTAAATAGTATTAAAATAAAATTTTCAAAAAAAGAAAAAGAAAAAAAGAGGAATAATTTTCCTCTTAATTAAATTTAAAAATGAGATATCATGAATTTAACTTAGGAAATCCCTCCTCCACAGAACATTCCATTGACTCAGTTTTTCATTTAATCTCAGTATCTGCCACAAATATTGGGTCAGTACAAATAAAGTGTCGATTTTTCTTTATAAAACCATTAATCCCAGTGTTGTATTCAAACTGAGTGTTTGCGAAATTGATGGCTCTAATAGTTTAAATAATGACATCTTAGTAGTATCTATGTAGAACATTAATAATGATATATTACACTTTCTTTTGAAATGCAAGGAAACGTTAGCAAACAGTGTTCTGAATTGTAGGAAGAATTCTCACAAACCGTTTATCACTATCTGATCACCTCGAATAGAAATAAAACCATCTCACTTCAGTAAGAGTCAAAAAATCTTTTTAGGAAAACACAAGTCGTTCTCTATTAATATAGTATTATGACAATTTTTCTTTAAAATTGCAGTATTACAAATATTTAGTTGAGATGGCAATGAGAGGGCGGATCAGTTGGCTAGGGAAGGATCATCATTACCATTCTGTGGTCCTGAACCAGCCCATGCCGTCACTAAGAGGTTTCGCGATAAACAGATTATTCTTTGGGAGACGAGAGTCTTGGAGAAATGCTGGAGGGACATGTAGGGGTGCCTCCAAGCTAAAAGATTTATAAAAAGAATCAAGCAGGGAGTTTCGGATTACCTCCTGTCCCTTAGTAGGACAGGACTGAGGACCTTGGTTGGGGTAGTGAGTGGACAAGCTTGGGTGTCTAGTCACTTGTTTACTATAGGGAGGACGTCTAGTCACATTTGTCAGAACTGTGATGATGGAGTTAGGGAAACGGTATATCACTACTTATGTCAGTGCCCCCATTTCGCTGGTACAAGGTTTCGTGTATTTGGGGGGGGGTACCACTCTCGCAGGATTGTCTGGGTGAGTTGGAGTTGAAGGATATCTTGGATATGTAGATTGACTGGTAGGCTACCGGGGGAGATTATTTAAGTGATTGAATTGGCGGGGGGGGGATCAGGGGGATAAAAGCCTTAAGTCCCATGCCACTAGGCACCCCTATAATAATAATAATAATTTAGTTGAGATTGCAATAAAAAAAAAACTGGTACGAAACACTCACACAACTTTCTTTTACGCCTGTTAATACAATCATATACATATAATAACTCAAATTGTTTAAACTCAGTTTTACATATTTGTCCCAACATAAATAACAGGTGTTGGTGAGATGGGGAACAAGACCTACATAACCAACCTTGGCAGAGAAGAGAATTGGGTGATCTTATGGACCAGTAGAGCGCAGCAATAACACTGGGACCAATTAACTGCACCTAATATTAATTTACCGACACAAATTCCCAACAACTATCAACAAAATCAATTCTTTTGGAAAAAAAAATCTGGTGTGAAACACCCACACACTTTCTCTTACTCCAGTTCTCAAAATTATAATTAACAAATTTTATAGTTAGCGTACCAAATTTTTTAATGAAATTCGTCGAAAACTGAAAAAAAAAAAAACGGTTCAGTAAAAGAGCACTTCCGGTTTACTAATTTTCTTCAAACTCCTAATTTGGGCCTTCTATTTATTTCTAATTAATTTTGTATGGATGATAGAACTGTGATAGCACTTTAGAGAAAAACATAACCCCCCATTCTCTCCCACAAAAGTACCCTTAAATGAATTTTCCCAGAGAAATATTTTAAATAAAAGTTGTAGCTCTTTAAATGTATACCTAATGTAGGAAGTTTCAAGAAAATCGTCTGAGCCATTTTTGAGAAAATTGCGAAAAAAAAAATTAGAAAAGAGATAAAGTAAACGCACTTCCAATCTTTCGATTTTTTTTTTAAACTAATACTTAACATATGAGTTTTCTAACAACATATTTAATTCTAATTAACATTATTTAGATGACAGAATGGTCTCATAAACTGAAATAGCACTTTAGATGAAAAACTAACCCACCCTTATCCCATAACTGCCCTTAAATGAATTTCCCAAGAGAAATGTTTCAAATAAAAGTTGTAGCTCTTTGTATGTGTAGTTAATATAACAAGTTTAAAGAAAATCGTTGGTGCCACTTTTGAGAAAATCGGAAAAAAGTAAAAAAAAAAAAAAAAAAAATTTGTAAAGTGGTATTTCCGGTTGAGGAATTTTGACAGATAACGTACTGTCAGGTCCCATGGTGATACCTAAACGGAATATCAAGTTTAAACTTTCTACGGTTTTTCGTTTTTGAACTATGCTGTTCACACACACACACAGACCATTTGCTAAAAACCACTTTTTTGGGGCTCAGGAGATGTCAAAACGGATATTTCCAGTGAAAACTCGATATCGAAAATTTGATACAAGGAGTAAGAGGAAGTAATATTTCAAATAAAAGTGATAGTTTATGTCGGTACAGTTAGCACACATACCACGTTTAAAGGAAATAAATCCATTACTCGTTACAAAAGTTTTAGAAAAAAAAAAAAAAAAAAAAAAAAAAAAAAAAAAAAAAACTATTGTGTAAAGTCGCACACTCCTGTTAACCGATTTTCTTCAAATTAATAGACATTTAATATATATTATTTAACTAGTAGAACCATATATCGGGTTGAAGTGGTAGTTTTAGAGAGAAAACTCAATTTAACCGGAAAAATGTTTGTTAACAAAAAAAAAATGGTGACAGAGATTCATGTGTATAGAAAAACTGAAACAAAAATACAATAAATCAGTAAATGCTCGAACTTTCGGTTGATAGGTTTTGCCCGATTTTTTTTTTTTTTATTTGAAATTTGCAACCGTAAAAGCAATGCTCCTACAACTAGTAAATATGTTAACAAGTGTGTACGTGTGGGAGTTATCACCCATTGGTGACTCTCCATGTGACTTTTATTTACTGACCTCCTACCGTCGAGGAAGTCATGCGGCCAGCGCCGCTTCAGACGTCGAGTCGGGTCGTCAGGAAGGGTTGAAGATGAGAGGTGATGAATTAGAGGATTAGGATGTTCAGAGAGTTGGGAATGAAACTTTTTATAGCGAGATGGAATTAAGTCGGTAATGAAAGGTATATTGAGATTATTGTGGATAGTTTTGTTGGAGACATAGCAGGGAGCATTAGTTATGCGGCGAAGAATTTTTGATTGAATATGGTAGTTGTTGGAATGTTTGGCTGACCCCCACAGTTCGAGTCCGTAAGTCCAGATCGGTTTGAGTAAGCGTTATATATAAGTACTTGTTGTTCAATGTCAGTTTTGATCGTCTGTCAAGCAGCCGGCGTAGTAGGTAAAATTGTTTCTTCATTTCTTGTCGTTTGAGTCTTGTGTGTGGATTCCAAGTCAGGCGCTTGTCAATGTACATTCCCAGATAACGTACAGGTCCGCGCAAGGGAGTGCGGCATGTTTTAATTACACTGGAGAACAGGTGGCACGACAAAGTGTGAATGTAATTTGTTGGCATTTCTGGACATTTTCTTTCATTTTCCACTTAACAAACCATTGATGGAGAGAATTCAGATATTGTTGCAGAGTACGAGTTGACTGCACCGGGTCAGAGTGAGGAGAGAGTATGGCGATGTCGTGTGCGTAAGTGGTGAAAGTCGTGGTGTGAGGGTGAGTTGGTATGTCGGCAGTGTAAAGTATGAAGAGTAGTGGTCCGAGAATAATGCCCTGAGGAACACCGGCCTCTGCAGGTTACATAGAGGAAACTGCGGTTCACTGGTTGACAGAAAAATATCTATTGGATAGGTAAGGCAATAGAATTAAGTAGTAGGTGTGAGGAAGACAGTTTTTGAGTTTCCACAGTAAACACGGGCGCCAAACTCGATCAAATACTTGCGCAATGTCGAGAAAGCCACCCGAGCAATACTCTAGAGAAGAGGCGATGAGATCTATGACACCATGACACTGATGAATTGTGGAATGAAAACTACAGAATCCCAAACTGATGATGAGGAAGGATGTTTTGAGTATTTAAAGAGGAGTAGAGGCGTTTGAGGAGAAGTTTTTCTAGAATTTTTCCCATTATTGGTAGAAGGCTTATGGGACGATAGGAAGTTCGGAAATGATGAGGTTTTTGTTGGGTCTGGGGATTATTTTAACGACAGAAAATTTCCATTGTATAGGGAAGTATGTTGTACGGAGAACTGAATTGTATAGAGTAGTAAGAAATACTATTGCTTTTTTGGGGAGATTTAATAAGATTTTTCAAGTAATTAAGTCATACCCAGGTGCTTTTTTTGCCCGAATTAGAATTGAAAAAAATTAAATATAGTAAAATTTTTGAACGTCCTAACAAAAAGTTACATAAATTTTAAAGAGTAACGGATTTTGTTAGTAAGTAACAAAAATGGCATTCTTGATTGAGAGAAATGGAGAATGTTTTTTTTAAATAATTAAAATTTTCAAAAATAAATATATATATGCTTTCATTTAGGATCTATCAAATCTTGACATCTCATTTTTCATTAATGGTCTGATGAGTTTCAACTAGCAATAATCGCACCTAAGGAGACCTTCATTGGTTACAATATTGCCTCTGCGCAAGAGTATTTACTTTAGTTTTTCTTTGAAAATGCCTACTAATGGTTTTTCTTTTTTTAACGTACTGTATATACTATTTGCTTATTGTATTATATTTATTATTTTCTTACTGTACTACATTATCCATACATACAATACATATATATATTTACTTTTCTTAAGCTCTGTTATACTTATATTACGCACTATATTAACTCGTTAATAATAACTTTAAATTTTACTTGCAGTAAACTCAAGCAGACGGCTTATGCCATGCTTTTAATACTTTGTCATTTCTTTATTTTTTTGTAATTTTTTCCTAATAAAGTATTATTATTATGGTCTGATGAAAAAAATAAAAAATAAAAAAAATCACCCTACTTGTACACGTATTCTATTACACATTCCTCCTTCATAAATTTGAAAAAGAAAAGTTAGATTTCCTAATAAGTAAAAGCATATAGAACTGCTAAAAATTTAATAAGGATTACTTCAATATTTCAAAATCTGATTATATTTAAATATCATTCAAATTTTATAAAGACAAGTAAGTTTAAAAAATAGGCCAGATTTTCCAGTATTCCTTTGGCTATTTCTCCTTTGATAATTGAATAAAGTTAATGTGAAATAGAAAACAAAACAAAAAATACTCTTATAGCAATTCATACAATCGCAAAATTATTAAAAATTGTTTAAACTTGGAAATGTTGCCACATTTAACCCTAGTATGAATATAGAGATGGTTTATATTGAATACAGTGGTGGGCAGTATTCGAATGTGTGTGTGAGTGTGTGTTTACATTACAGTCCAGAAGACAGCGCTAATAACATCAACATTATTATCCAAACAATCAAACATCATTGGGAAATTTAACATCACAGAGATTCATCAAAAACATGTAAAATTCATTTTTCCCGGGAAATTTAGTAAATAAAAGCGAATTGTTTATTATCCAAATCGTTTATATATACTTGTTTATAATTTAACATTCCAAGTTAATAATTATTCGTTGTAACAGTTTCCGAGAAAATTCCAAAAAATAACAAAACTCAAAAATGTATTCGGTAAAGACACGATATCATTAATCGATTTCAAACTTGGAATTCTAGGAATGCTTTTATTTTTACTTTCTCTTACTCCTAGTAAGAGGAAGTATTATAATCGTGTCAAATTTTTGATATCTTGTTTTCACTGGAAATATCCGTTTTGAGGTCCCCTGAGTCCAAAAAAGTGGTTTTTAGCAAATGGTCTGTGTGTGTATGTATTTGAACAGCATAGCTCAAAAACGAAAAATTGTAGAAAGTTCAAAACTTGATATTCCGTTTAGGTATCACCATGGGATCTGACAGTACGTTATCTGTAAAAAATTCCACAACCGGAAGTACCACTTTACAAGTTGTTTTTTTTTTTTTTTTTTTACTTTTTTGCTATTTTCTCAAAAATGGCTCCGACGATTTTCTTCAAACCAGGTACATCAACTACACATACAAAGAGCTACAACTTTTATTTGAAACATTTCTCTGGGAAAATTCATTAAGGGCACTTTTGGGGAGGGGGGGTTAGGTTTTCATCTAAAGTGCTATTTCAGTTTATTGGACAATTCGCTCATCTAAATAATGTTAATTAGAATTAAATATATTGTTGAAATTCCAAGTTTGAAATAAATCGCATAACCGGAAGTGCGTTTACTTTACCACTTTACTAAATGGTTTTTTCACTTTTCGCGATTTTCTCAAAAATGGCTCCGATGATTTTCTTGAAACTTCTTATATAAACTACGCATACAAAGATCTACAACTTTTACATAAAACATTACCTCTAGGAACATTCATTTAAGGGCACATTTAGGGAACGGGTGGGGTTATGTTTTTCTTTAAAATGCTATCATAGTTGATTATACAATTCTATCATCCAAAAACAAAATTAATTAGAAATAAATAGATGGCCAAAATTCCATGTTTCAAGAAAATTAGAAAATCGGAAGTGCGCTTTATTCTGAACAGTTTTTTTCAGTTTTCGACGAATTTTATTAAATTTGTTACACTAACTATAACATTTGTCAATTATAATTTTGAGAACTAGAGTAAGAGAAAGTTTGTGTGAGTGTTTCACATCAGTTTTTTGTCTGTTTTATTTTAAGGCGCTTTAACATCTATGGTCATTGGCGCCAGGAACCTTTTCAATGCACTGCCGGCTTCCGGACAGTGTTTTGTCGTTACAGACAACACTGTTATCACCGGACAGTGAGCTGTAGAGGCTCGTAGAAAGAAAAAAAAATCTAAGTGTAGCCCAGCTAGACTCGAACATGTAACCTTCGCATTACTTGTCCAGTACGCTAACCACTTAGCTGTTCCCTTCCCTAGAAATACTTGTAATAAATATGTCTTTCTTGTAATAAAAAAAAAAGTTCTCTTATAAAGAAAAATTATACAAATAAAAATATAACTAATTAAAAAATAAAAATAATTACATAACTAAATAAAAGTTATTGATTTAAAATATCGGGTTTTAAATAAATAAAAAAAAACAAACTAAAATTATTATTTTGTGTTTTTTTTTTTACCTTTGAAACTTCCTGGTCGATAAGCCAATAATAATCAGTTACACCTGATCACATTCTAACGGTCAACAATTGCAACAATTTGTTAAATAAGAATAAAATCATACATTCTACTGGACTGATACTTTAACGTGAAGCTTAGTGTTACTGTTCCCCCTCCCCGGAGCACCCCACCCCCCCAGAAAAATCAATTTTCCGGGAAAAATGTTTTAAATAAAAGCGATAGGCATTTATGTATAGCCAGTCATATGAAGTTTAAAGAAAACCATTGGAGTCATCATTTTCGAGAAAATCTCAAAAACTTGGAAAGTTATTTTGTAAAGTTCGCATTTCCGGTTGTTGGATTTATAGAAGAAAACATAATTAGTTGACACGTTTAGGTAAATTCCTAAACGAAAGCTTCTTCGTTTAGATATTTACTTACATTTAATATCATTCTAATGTTCTAAATGCTTCTGTTATAAAATACAAGACTTCAAATTCGTTAAAAATATAAATTTTTTGTACACATGGGACCTCAAAATATGTATTTCCGTTGAAAATTTTTTTGAAATTTGAGATAAACGTAATACTATATCTTGCAGCAGGAAGAGGAAAGTTATTACTTTATTTTTGGCTTGTTCAACATTTAAAAAAAAAAAATGACGAAAATAAGTGACAGGCCAAAAAAACTTAAAAACCTTTATATTTGACAGAGATTTTTTTTGTTGTGAATGCTGTTAAAATGTTTAAAAGTTGAACAATGTTTTTTTTTTTTTTTTCTTTTCTTTTAAGACGTCTTCCTTCCCTTACTTAAGTTACTCTATAAATAAATTTACATAAATATATAAATTTATATAAAATTTAAACAGATTTCTCTCTAAATGGATTTTTCTTTATTTTCTTTCCAATTTTAATATTTCAAATTTAGTTTGTTAAAAAACTTTAAAGTGACATTTAAGGCAAAGTTAAGTTTGGCCTTAAATTTATAAAATTTCCATTATTATTCACAACTTACTAGTGGTAAAAATGCTATTAGCTAGATTCAAAAATTCTCGTAATGATACTATAAATAGAATTCTATAAATGGGAATAATGTATTCCAAGTTGACCCTTTAATGTGTTAATCATTTATTTAAATTATTGCTCTTCTTTCCAAAAAAAAAAAAAAAAAAAAAAAAAAAAAAAAGGGGGTGAACATTAATAAATATATTTATATCTCTTCCGGGGGAAAATAAAAAGCATGAATGCTTTTTGAGGTTATTGACCGTGACGTTCGTCGTTGGTAGGTATTTCCACAACTCATGAATTTTCTTTTATCCAACATGTTTTTTCCCCGAGAAGAGGCTGGAAAAGAGATAACCATAATTCTTGTCATTTTTTTTTTTTCTAACGTTTGTATAATAAATTTGTGTTTCAAAGTTTTGTTTACTTAAACTATGTCTTTCCAAATGGATGATGAATTTCTCTTTTGAATAAATTAATTTCTATTTTCTATAAATTAATTATTTACAAGATTTTAAATAGAAATGTTCACTGTGCTTAAAATGCATTTGCGCCCACGTATTTTTAAAAAAAAATATTTTCTAATACATCATATATTTTTGTTATCCATTAATTTACGATAAAATTAAATTTTTTATATCTTTGGTCGAATAAAAATTATTCAAATACTTTTATTTTCAATCCTTCTTCACTTCTGTTTTTTCCACTCTTTATCCATCCACTCAACATCAAATACAAACTCTCTTTGAGTAAATCTTATTTATTTTTCAACTTTCCCTAAAAATAAACATTATTAAAAAAGCTTTAAAAAACATCTTAAAAGACTTTTAAATAATATCTAATTAATCGAAAATATCTTTTCCAAAAAAGAAAAAAAAAAAAGAATAAAGTATAAATGATGTAATACTTAATAATATTGACATTCTCCTAATCTTTATACAAACACGCTCGCTCCCATTTCTTTTAAGCTTTTTACTGTTCAAGGGCATTTTTTTTTTTCGTTACAAATGCTTTCCTACTTAGGTTAAAGAACTTAAGAGATATACATAAATATATTTTTTATTAAGAACTCTCTTTAAAAGAGGTTTTTCTTTTCTTTCTCTCTCTCTTTTCAATAAGCTGTGTTTGTATTGCAAAAATTGAAAGAGAAAATATTTACCGTTTAGATTAATAAGTTTTTCTATTTAGGTAAGAGAAAGTATTGTAATCGTGACAAAATTTTCGATATCGACTTTTCACTGGAAATACACGTTTTGAGGTCTCCTGAGTCCAAAAAAAAATGTATTTTTATTGAAAATGGTCTGTGTGTGTTTGTGTGAATGACTGTGTTTATGTGAAAAACGAAAAAAAATCCTAGTTCTAGCAAATATTATTTTCAAATCTTTGTGAATATCATTATCACCATGGTCAGAGATTTGCAAAATTAAAATAATTGCACAAATTAATTACCTCAGCTTAGTACTGACTATTTCGTGCGAGAATTCAGGGTTCTATTCCCGTGAGGGTAAAGTCGGTGTTGACCAAGAGCATCGTGATGAAAAGTGGGAAGCTACAGTGAGTAGCGCCCTAGGTAGCGAAGGCTGGAACTAAACGGCGTGGGAACTGCGGCGTGCTTACCACACGCCCCCCCCATTCAAATCGCCGTCTGGCAAGCCTTGGTCCTTCATTGGCTGTTTGCGCCATAGGGTTTTTAGGGGTTGTAACTTCTTTTATGTATAGTTTTTATAATAAGTGTAAAGAAAATCATTGGAGACGTTTTTGAGAAAAATGACAAATAAAAATAAATTCATTCAGTAAAGTTATAACTTCTGTACTGAATAAGACTTGGTGGCTGCGAATAATGAAAAAAAAAAAACTACCTAGAAAAGCAAGGATATTAGGCACGAAACTTGAATAAGAAGGAAATGCAAGGACAATGCCTGAAACAGCTACAAAAAAAAAAAAATGGTATGTAATACGCTCACGATTTTCTCTTACTCCAGTTACAACAAAATTGTAATTGACAAATTTAATAATTGGTATACCATATTTAATGAAATTCGCCGGTGATTTCATGGAGAGAATATCGCGACTTCTGGTTTACTTATTTTCTTGAAATTCGGAATTTTGTGAATCTATTTATTTCTAATTAATTCTGTTTAGATTAGCACTAACTATGATAGTACTAGATAGGACTATGATGAACTAAGATAGCACTTAAAATGAGAACATCCCTTCCCCCCCCCCCCCCCCCAAAGACCCCTTAAATGTTTTTACTCGGAGAAATATTTCAATAAAAGTTGTAGCCCATTTTATGTATAGTTCACATACTTAGATCAATGAAAATCGTTGGAACCATTTTTGAGAAAAAACACAAAAAATCCGAGAAACACAATCAATAAAATGACACTTCCGGTTGATAAATTTTGCCCAAAATCTTCGTGTCTGATGCGATGATAATACCTAAACGGAATATAAGCTTCCTGCTACTTTTCGTTTTTGAGATATTTTTTTCTCACACATCCACACACACACACACCCACAAACACCAATAGACCATTTTCTTAAAAAAACACTTTTTTGGACCCAAGGTATCTAAAAAGGTGTATTTCCGGTTTAAACTCAATTTCGCTAATCTGGCACAATCGCAATACTTCCTCTAAGAGTAGTTAAAGAAAGTAAAAATGGAAAGGTCGCAAAGACGGAAGAGAGATAAGTTGTTTTAGGACAGAATTTAAAATAAAAATTCCGACCCGAATCTAATTCACAGATATTCAAGAAAGATCAGACAAATAACTTTAAAAGGAAACAACCAAAGCTCTTTCACGGACTTCCTGTTTCGACTAAAAATTCTGAACGTTTTTTCTTCATAGCCTAAGCAATCTGTCAGAAGATGGATATAATGGGTATGAGAAGGTGGAGAATTGGGTTTGTAAGATAAATAAACTGGAAATAATGCTGAACACTGTATAATCAAGAAGTAACACAAACTGTCAGAACTTTGAATATAGGAACCAGTAGTGAGAGATTTAGAGTGAGTAAAGAGAAAGGTTGCTGACGCGTTGCAACTGCTGTATAAACTGTACTCAACACTGTGCCCTGTAGGGATAGCGCAGCTGTATTTAAGAAGGGAGGAGCCTAAGAAGGGAGTGAGATTCTCAATTTTTGTGTGTGTGTCTCTCTCTCTCTCTGCTTTAGATCCCTCTCTTCGGATCCTATTACAATGGATGATGGCAAACGGATGAAAATCTGTTACAAAAAGAGTCTGCCATGAGCCTACATGTAGAGATATCTCCTTAAACCACAATGTCCAGAATCAGAAAGAAAAGATCCGTGAAAGTCTCAGCAACATTTCACTTCTATTACCTCTGTACGGACACTCCCTTATATCAATTTAGATTATCGAAAGTCATGAGCTCATCCATAGGGATGGAATGCTGAGAAGATGTCCATGCCAGGCGGATAGACATATATCTAAAACTGTCATATGCCTAAAGAAATGCTAACAGTAGATTCAAGTAATGAAGGAGAGAAAAACGCTCAATTTTGCTAACTTATCAACATTCGACATGGTTATCCGTACTAGAAGGAACATCCTTGAAGGATATTAACTTTGCAAGTATCAATTTGAAGGTGAAGAGAAGAATTTTTGCCTTTAACCAGTTTCACAATCTAGACAGTACCCTTCTAAGTTATGCTGCATAGCCGCTCATCTGAAATGTTACAGCGTCTAGCTTAAACTTCGTCAGGAAGAAAACAGTAGTCCATTTACCAAGAAGTAAATGCAGCTCCAGGCTTTCCATTCGATAACGATAATTCTGCCATTAAAAGTCTAGCAGTTGAATTTAATAAAAATTATTGTGAAGATGTATTATTCAGAGAGCGAACAATCATCAAAGAAGAGCGATATTACAAGAAAGGAATTGCATTCCTTTCTGACCCAGGGGACAGAATGGGACACGGGCAACACCAATGCTGTATACTTGTGCTTGCTGGCTAACAATCTAAAATTAGCTGAGGGAATTTTTTGAGGTAGCTCCTTTCGAATGGGATTATTGAAGTAATTACCAGGTAACACTATCTTCCATTAATCATAACCTAATTAGGTTATAAAGATATGTCTTGTACGTTATGTGTCTTTTTTATAATAATGGCACTTGACAGAGAAAACATGTACTAGATACATTCTGTTTCAGTTAATAAAACTCCTAGCGGAATTTCATAAAACTCAATGTGAACATTAATAAAAGTGGTGTTATATTTCAAAATGATCTAATGTTAGCAATTCTTGAGATTTTTCTTTGAAAAATCCATTGATCAACAAAATCCATTTGTTGAAACTGTCATGCAGATAGTAAGTCGAGTTGAGATAAATCATTTATTCGAGATTTTAGACATATTGACTGGTGATTTATTTAGTGGACTGTAAAGTAGGGAACAGATAGGAGTTGATATTGATACCAATTAAATATAACTGAAATTCAATCTTTTTAATTTTCTAATTGGGTTAGTAGGTTAGTAAAGAAAATAGTACAATGAAATATTTACAATACAGAAAGAATAAATGACGCGTAAGAGGCTGGGCAGTTGTTTTGATACACCAGATGACGAATGAAGTGTGAAAAAGATGTGATTCCGATGAGTAGTGATATATAGAAAACTTGGAAAAATAATGGCCTTGTCACTTGGAGGTAAGGCTAGAGAATTCAAAAATCTTCGTCAAGGTCGTTTGCTATAGACCTCTATAAAACTTTGTGGCCATAAAAATTGACGCTAATCTTGCTAAAGCTTCTAGACGTACTACTGTAAAAAGGGCACAGTAGCCCGGTGTGTAGGTGCATTGGTGGGGAGGCCAGAGCTGATTGGCTGCCGACTCTTCACCTGATGATTTATGTGTCATGCCGGAAGTAGCATCCTTGGGAAGCCAGGCGTTGACGCTCGCTGATGAAAGTTGACGTATTTAAATAAATAAACCAAAAAAATACGAAACAGAACAAACCAGAATAAAGTATGAGTAAAATAACTTTTCGAACATATTCATAAATATTGACGAATTCCTATTTAGCAAAATATCATATCTTGGGGGTCCTCAGTCTTCTGCAGAAATATTGGATAATGAACAGATTTAATGGACAATTACCATAGCTATAAAAATTGAATTTCTCACAATAAAATGTGAATTCGAGAAAGTAAATATAAGAAAAAAAAATATTAATCTAAAAAATATTTACTGATTATTTTGTTTAAATTGATTTAAATTTATTATTTAAAATTCAAAAACGTCTTAAAAATTTAAAATAAGTCATATTAGAATAAAAAAAAAATACTTCAATATTTAATGGAAATACCTAAAAATACAAATCCAAAACAAAGCTTCATATAAAATGGTAACAATACACATTTGGAAAAATAAGTATAGAGATGGAAGAATATTTCTGTTATCTGATTCTAGGGAAAAAAAGAATAATAAATAAATAAATAACTTACAAAAAAAGAAGAAAGAAAATATAAATGGAAGGGGTATTTTGTTTCTAAAAATATCTCGTAGCTAAAGCTATAAATGATTTAAAAATGAACTATTTGAGGTGAATGTATTTTTACTCGAATGATTTTTGTTATTTTTTTTTTTAATTTTTAGAAATAAATATAATTTTTTTTCTTTTGTTATAATGATTATAATTCAAGACAAAATTTTTAGAATTTTTCTCTGCAAGACATTACAAAATAAAGCTAATTCTTGCGTATTACCCGTGAATGCAAATTTGAATAACATTGCGGTTATAGTGTTGTGAGCAACTTGGAATAACTCAATAGAAGGTTTCTAAGATATTCACAGAGACTCATTCTTTTTCAGTCATATTGGTACCATGAATTTTGCTTCAATGCGAAACTAGCTTCTTTCTTTATTGAGCATTGCATGATAGTTTCAATCCTTCCCAACATTCTTCTTTAATGCTAACTTAATCGACCATCCAGAAACCTTCCCGGATCCCAGAGTTTAGTCAACTTTTGGGCTGCCACAATAAACCCATAGGGGTCGGCGATGGTATAGGCTGGAGATCCGATCCCCATGGAATCTAATCTAACCTAATTGTAACATTATCAAATATATGACACCAATTAGTTCTGGAGCTAATAAATAATCTTTTCGGAAATGATACCCTTGGAATTCCCGATAATTTTACATCATATTTCACTTCTGAATACACATTTCAAATTGAAAATATTTTCTTATCTTTCGGAATACAGAAGACCATCTATGTTCTTTAACTTTCTATATCAAGGATCCTTGTGTATGGAAATTATCATTCCAGAAGAATAATTATTGTGAACATAAATTTATATTTCAAATATTTTTTGTATCGTTTTAATAATCCCACTGCTTTACAACAAATCTTGCACTTTCACTTATTCGACACTGTTTAAAAGAAGATCTGGTTTGAAATGTTTATCAATTTTATCAACTGTGTTTCGGAAGTTAAACATTGCATCATCGGAGTATAAATTATTAGAATAATTTAGGGGAGAGATTAGCTAAGAGGTTAGCGCGTTGGACTCCCACACGGAGGTCCCGGGTTTGAGTCCAGTGCTACCCTTAGATTTTTTTTTCTTCCTAGGAGCCTCTACAGCTCACTGTTCGGTGATGGACAGTGTTGTCTGTAGCGAGAGAACACTGTCCAGAGGCCGTCAGTGCACTGAGCAGGCTCCAGCCGCTAGTGACCATAGATGGTGACGCGCCTTAAATTTAAAAAAGAAAAATTAGAATAATTAGAAACACATGTTATTTTTATAATAACGACAAAAGTTTTTGATCTATTCATATATTGGTAATTTTTTCATCAGAAATAATTGATATATTGGTAATTTTTCATATGAAACCCATGCTATTTTGATATTAATGATAAATGCTTTTGATCTATTGGGAGTGAATAGGAATCGGGTGGGATTTGATATTGTGTAAGATAACTGTAGCATACTGCAATATTCTAGGAATTTAATTAATAACTGAACCATAATCCTACTATTCACATCACAATTAGTTTAACAGTGTTTCCATTAGTATGAAAGCAAAATGTGTTTTACTGTTAAGAGTTTTTTTAATATAATTTATGCTCTGGTGATGTAAGTTCTTATTTTCGAACACGTTGTTAAAGTTAATAAATACTTTAAAACTGCTATAAACCTTGAATATGTCCGTAATGTTGGATAATATGTGAGTTAAGCTTATGGAGTAAACAAGCCCCTGAAATTTCATCAAAAACGTTATATTCTAAAAAGCAAATTCATTTACCCATTAAACACATCCCCTCGCTGTGATAGATGCCAGAAATATAGAAATATATTTGATTTCAAATATATAAAAATTATGAATAACTAGATATTCGCTAGCAAAAAGGGTACACACAGGTAGAAGATTACTGTTACAAGAAGAGTTTATGAACCTTGTTAACATTGTCTACCCCTTCTTCTCACAGGGGAAGATTTGAACGAACAATGAGAAGGCATTCTTTCAACACAGTCTGTACTAGACACTGAACCAGAACATTTGTCTTGCGCTCTCTTAGCATCAGTGCCAGTCATAAATTAAAACATAAGAGTTTTGCACTTAATCTAGTTAAATAATTGATTTATAAACATAATAGTTGTGATATTATAAAAGTACTTAAATTCACTTAGAGAATAATAATTTATTTCAAAACAGTGGTGATCTTTTAATTATTTCGAATAGTTCTCTCTCTTTCTCAAACATACACACAAGCCCTTTACAAAACCGCTCACGCCACAGGTACCACTACACTACAACACATCACACCAATAACATTACATCGCCAATAAATACATTCATTCTAATAAATAGAAACTAACAATCATTGAATCTAATTCCATAAACTAAGGGGTGGGGGTGGAGTACTCGATATTCCTCGCACCCAATTATACTTAAACCTAAATTACAATTAATAATAGCCTTACTTAATTTTATGGTCATCGACCTGGTTGCAGGTGTTATTGTTATTTGTCCGTGGGGAGGGACCAAATCCTACGCTATCCAAAGCCTCATTGGGCCTATATAGCTACCCCAATGGTAGCTACGCTTCGGCGGTCCATATACTAAAATTGGTTTCAGACGTATGCCCATCATAAGGATTTCTTGTTAAATATTGTGATGTAATGGAATCAGATATTCAGTGTAATGGAATCGTTTGATGTGTGATTCCTGGAGTAACAGATGTCTTGAAGAGGGCGGAAGTTAGTTGAGAGATTTTGGGAAGTTAGTGCTCGAATAATTAAACGGTTTATATAAAAATAACTATAATTGAACAATACTTTGAACGTTAGAAATGGTAACTAATAATTATAATTAAATACTTAGTAATAAATAGAAGATAAATTAGAATGATAAAATAACTAACTAAAGTGCACAACTAAGAGAATGATAAGTTTGAATATAACTGTGTATAGACGCATAAACTGCCGCTCGTGTATATCGACGTGCTCGTATGGTTGTAGATGATATAATAATCCTTTCGTCGTATATCATAGAGTTTATATATACTGTTGTTCACGCTCACACCAAGACATCTGTCTTAGTCTGCGGCCTTGTGCGACCTTCGTAGTTTGCTGACCTTATTTAGTGGCCATACTTATCGCGGTGCCTGCCTTTGATGTGAGAATTGATGAAAAGGCTTTGTTGTTTGTTTGGTTGACCGCGGCTGTCGGCGGCCAACAGTGTCACTGTTTTCACCCTTTTGTTAAGATAGCAGCTGGCTGGAGCCACTAGTTGTAAATTATTTCTTTCGTATACTTTGCCGATGTCAATGACTTTGCCATGTCATTACATCATATCAGGCAAAGTCATTGACAGTGATAACACAGACTTGCAAAGTTTATCAAGAAATCTTGATAATAGACGAACACCCGATACCAGTAGATGACCACAAAATGAAGCAGGCTATCAAGGAAAAATATATCTCTGATAAAGGAAAGCATAACGTTACTGGAACCCCCCCCGCCCCAATAATCAATTTTTCTGGAAAAATTGTTCAAATAAAAGTGATAGGTATTTATGTGTGTAGAAAAGGGTTGATGGATTTTGCTCGAAATCTTCGTGAGTGAGGCGGTACTAGTACCTGAATGAAATATCATGTTTGAACTTCCTGCGACTTTTCTTTTTTGAGATATTCTGTTAACACACACACACACACACACACACACATAACCCCACATACAGACATACACACAAAAAAATAAAATCGTATTCAGGGGATCGAAAAACATATATTTCCGGTGGAAACTCAATTTCTGAAAAGCTGACACGATCACAAATACTTCCTACTTCCTGTTACTAGGAGAGGATTAAGAGAAAATAGAAAAATATGTTTATTTCACGAAACAAAAATTAGTCACGAAATTACAAATTAATTTTAAAACTTGTCTTTTTTTTTTTTTTTTATTGGTATTTACATCTGTTATAAGCTAACAATAGTAAATTTGTTAATTGTGGACAATTAATAGAAACAGGAGCAGGAGAAGTTACTCAGTAGTGAAACTCCGATTTACTCAATAAATAGATCACGAGGTCACTAACGTTTTAGTAGTCTTCGTGTTGAATTTATAAGGTTAGTGAGGGATGCAAGTTTGGAATATGATTTCTTGACGGACGTATGGTATATTTAAATTTGTATGGATTGTATGATTGAAGACAAAAAAAGGAGGTGAAATGATTTTGCGGAAGATTTTGAATTGGAGGGTTTGGATACGATTATAATTAGATCGTTTTGGTTGAACCCCAAGTTCGGCGCCGTAAGCCCAAATAGGTTTAAGTATGACTTTGTAGATTAGAAATTTGTTAGTAAGTGTTAGGTTAGATTGTTTTTTCAAGTAATCGCATCAGCATTTTGTAACGTAAGTCAAAAAAAAAAAAATAATTTTCACCTGAAACAAATCTGGATGAGCATCAAGCCATTCTTCAACCTCACTCCACCGCAATTGTGTCATCGTCAATATGATTATTGCATTATTGTTAAATTCATCTGGATGCCACTTCGTGAACTTCAGAATTTTCACAGATTAATTCTTCTAGTGACTGTATCTTTTTATTCTGCAACAAAAAAAAGAAAAAGAAAAATTGCATTAAATATTGAATAATATATTAAATAATTAATATAATATTTAAATATAATAATTAAATTTATCATACAAAATGATACAAAGCTTTTGCTATATCTAAACACGGTAATGAGTATGGAATTGACAGATCATTGAACTAAAATAGTAATATGATAATGAATTTTCAGCCAGCTAAAAGTACCATTATTGATCGGCTGACGTAGACGGAGGCGGATAACAAACATTACTTAATAAATTACTCTTATTAATAGATATATAAATGGATACATTTATATTACAAAAAATAAAAAATAAAATTTGATCAATTTAAAAATTAATATAAATTCCTTTTAATAACAAAAAAAATAATTGTTAGAACCTTTCTATTTTGAACATTAGGTTTGTTTTTTTTGGAGTTAATTCTTTTAGAAAATCTGAAGGAATCTTCCTTTTACTAGCAAGTTTGTACATTCTTTTACAAACTTAGATATCTCTTCAGTGTTTTTTTGATTTCTTTTGACAAACTGTTGTAGAGGAGATCAAATTATTTTCTCTTATTAAAAAATTATATAGAGTTTGTTAGTTGTTCTTTTAGACAACTCAAAGTACACTATTTTTTCTTTATATGGTGTCTGTCAGCAGGATACGTCAACAGGTTATTTTTCTCTTTGAAGTTTGAAATTGCCCCGATATATAGAGAAAGTACCGTCTATATTTGTTTTCTAAACTTGTGTTTCTTAAAAAAGCTCTCATATGGATGTTTCTCAGGAAATGCTTTATTAATACATTTTAGCCATTTTATCCAAACCAACAGAAAAATAGAATTTTTTACATATTTTTTCGCAATCAGGCTAGATTTTTTTTTGCCCAAGAACCGGTTCATATTTTTCTTTCAATTAGTTATATAATACAAACAGGTTTTGGATAGCGAAGAACTTAGTCACTTGCTATACGAATAATAATAATAATAATAAAGATAATACATGGGAAACTTAATCTAAAGACTGGTTTGATTGAGGAATGTGTGCCATAGTACAAGTATGACCCTATAACAGTATTCAAAGAGAGTATTCGTAACAGAGAAAGAGAGACAAATTGACAGGACCACTCTCACGGACTAGAGTGAGAGAAACCACATAAACACAGCGACGGGACACAGATATAGAACAGTTCATACTATTGAGTCCATACAGTCAATCACTACGAGTCATTACCCTTCACCACTCTACCATACTCTATCATTTCATGTAAAGTCTAGGCAGTCAGTGTCACTTATCATATTATACAGTGTTAATCATATTCTGTTAATTCATTCTAACCAGACCATTTCTCGTCTTCAACAGCCCCATTATAACCCTCAATCTGTACTGTAGTCTAACAGTTGGAGATTGTACTGCGACCGACAGTAACTCGCTCACACAACAATCCATCACAACTGACCCGTTATTCTGCTTTAAGACAAGGAGAAGAGGGTAGTAACGTTGGTGGACATTGCAGTTTCGAACACCAACAACCTTCTACAAGTAATGGCGGAAAAAGAGCGAAAGTACGAAATAAAGAGGCTGTGGGAAGTGGAGGCTGTCCGAGAAGTACCCATAGTCCTCTCGGCAACTGGGTTAGTGCCCCACGAATTGCTCGAAAGTATAGCCACTCTGGAATTGGACCAAAATATTTATATGATCCTCCAGAAAGCAGTTGTGTTAAACACTGGCATATTGTCCGGAAATTTTTGAACGAACAATGAATAATAATGTGCTTGGATTCATCCTGTACATTATTACATCATATCCAGTATATTACTGATGTTAAAAAAAAAAAAAGAAATAATAATAATAATAATAATGAGCCTGAATGATTTGTGCTTTTCAATAGCACAATGAAACTGAAAAGTGGAACTTGATGTTTATCTCCCACGAATCTCATTCCACTTTTTTTCTCTGTTTTTCACGTATTTCCAAAAAAGATCCTTCTTTGACTTCCTTTAAACTTGCAGATGCAGATATTTACTGCAGATAAAGATAAAGTCTTTCACCAAAACTTTAAACTTTTCTCTGGCGCCATTTAATTGCCTAGGTTCCTCCAAATATAGGAGGTGTTTTCGCCAAACGTGATATTAAGCACTGCTGTGAAAATGATTAAGCACTGCTGTGAAAATGATTAAGCACGGTTGTGAAAATGATTTGAAGAAAATTTTTCCACTAGAACTTACCGGATTAAGAGACAAAACTGTGAATGTTTTAAATCAGATATTTAATTCTTGTTTTCTAAAGTTTGAACCCCAGTTGAACCACATTATGAAGAACAGTTACATATATATCGAGTTCCTCTCAGAATGTATTTATTTTTTAGGGGATATGACTCAGATTCCAGCTTTTACTGCGCTAGTTTAGTTGGATAACTTGAACCTATAATTTTTAGGTCCCATTAATAATAATATATATTCGTTTCTCACCAATAAAGAGCACATGCGTACATTTTCATAGATTCTGAAAAGTTCAGCCATCAATAAATATAAACCTACAGGGGAGAACTATACCGTGTTCGAACAAAAAGTAAGGTATCTGGGAGTGACTCTAGATTCAGAGCTAAGTTGGCGCTCCCATATCCAAGACTGAAACAAAGGTGCATCCAAAAATTGAATGCCATCAAAGTTGTAAAAGGTACTGCATGCCGATCGCCACAACTTATTAAATTTTTATAAAGCTTTTGTTCGTAGCAGACTAGATTACGGTAATATAATTTACGGGTCTGCAAGAGACTCGGTACTCAAAATAATAAATACTATCCATAACGAGGGTTTGCGCATGTCACTCGGAGTTCTGAGAACAAGTCCAATAGAAAGTATTCTAGCTGAAAGTGGAGAACCAGCAATGCAAGTTAGTAGGGACATCCTAATTTGTGTCAAGGTTGTTGTCGTTAAAAAATCATGTCGCCTATGAAATCATTTACAATCCTCAATTTGAACATTTATACGCTAGGACAAATACAAGCACTTTACCTTTGGGCATACGTTTTAAAAATTTCTATTTGCTAAACAATGTATCCATTCCCATGCCTGTATGTTCGATCTCTCCAAAAATAGAACCTTGGACAGTGTATGGGCTTAAGTTTGACGGCACACTAGGTAAATATATTAAAAGTAAAACTCCGAACTACGTATACAAAAACCTTCTACAAGAGTGACTACTGCTTAAATATAAAAATTACATTAAAATATTCACCGACGGGTCAAAGGCGATAAATGGAGTAGGAGCAGCTTTCATCAAGAATGAGAGACTGTACAACTTCCCATTAAGCAATATCTCAAGCATATCTTCAGCCGAGTTATTCGCTGAGTACAAAGTCCTAGAACCTATTCGGAACTACAATGAACCTAAGAAATATATTATTTGCTCCGATTCAAGGAACTCACTGGAGATAATAGGCAATCGGGACTCCGATAGTTTGTTGATTCGGTGCATACATACGCTCTTGGAACTATGCCTGCGGGAAAATAAAGAAGTCTCCTTTATTTGGATTCCCGGTCATGTGGGGGGGTAAGAGATAACGAATCTGCCGACAAAGCTGCTAAAGAAGCGGCATCAATGACTTGTAGAGACGAACGTGTCCTTGCAGTCGATTGGAAAGCTTTTCTAAAAAAACAAAATTTTTCCAGCTGGGAAAAAGAATGGCAATCAGTGCAGCTGTCAAATAAACTAAGGAATATCAAGGTACTACAAAGAAATGGTCAACCTCAAATCCAGAATCTCGGCGAGAAGAAGTTGTCCTAGCGAGAATGAGACTCGGTCACACCATGTTGACACATAGCCACATATTCCGAAGAGAACCTCAACCGGTATGCAGCGCTTGCAATACGACATTAACGGTCCCGCATATTCTATTGGAATGTTCGAAATATGTAAACGCGCGGGGAAAGGTAAATTTGCCGACCAGTCTTACAGATGTATTAGGAGACAATGAGGGCAATATCAATAAGACTTTCGAATATCTTAGAGGGGTTCATCTATTTCATTTGTTGTGAAACTAGCTGTACATATGTAGGTGTTTAGTTGTTTGCTGGTGTCTTGTGTATAGGTATTTATTTTATAAGTGATATAAGGGAGTAGAGGAATATGATTAGACCTAGATTGCAGGTTTGCTGTAGAAATTGTTAGACTAGTGGGTATGGATTTGCATCCCGGATGAGTCCTTACAAATTAGAAACAGTTGCAAAGGACTATAGCTGTTGTGCACCTTAAAAAAACCCGGAATAATAATAATAATATACTTTATTTCAAAATCACAAAAAACAATCAAATATACAACTGCTAATAAACAAAAGTATATACGGCTTGGATAAGTATCCGTCAGTCGGAGGTTGATGTGATCAATTTTCAGCATCAAAAGTAAACATTAGAAAGGAAAATAAGAAAAATTAAAATAAAGTAAAAGAGGTTAATTTCTTACTTGATTTCGATATAAATATATCAGAATAGTGAGTGGGAACAATGATATAATTATACAAAATTAAGAACCAGAACAAGATATGTATTAAACTTTATGAAGATAAATGTAACTCTATATTACATATAATGTAATATTAGTCTTTTCTTACAATTAATCTGTCTAAAAATTGATCTTGATCAATTCATATCTATAGTACCGTGCAGAGCGTACATATTTAATTAATCCCTTGCAATTCAATGAATTCAGAAGGCATCTAAGAGACTGCAGTGAAGGAGAAATCACTATGTCCTCTTTGGCTCTGCGATTACTCAGTGAGCAGAGTTCTATCTCTCGCTCAGCCCACGGTTCAATTATAAACGGTACAATTCAAAAATAATAATTCCGTTCTTATTTTAAATAGCCATCGCAAATCGTTCAGCTACATGTGCTTTAGAAGGACAATCCGCATTAAATGAAAAACTCCTTACACTCAGTTCTAATTCTTTATAAAACAGAAATCGTGAAAATTGTCCTGCACGGATTGCAGACTCATCTCTATGCGCTAGTCTGATATTCACTAATAGAACCGACAATTGCCGTTTAAATAACATTAAATTATTAGCGGAGAATTCCAATTCGCAATTCTGCGCCAAAACCACCTATTTCTTGAACCAGAAAGTTCTGCGCCTGATGACTTCCAAAGTGTGGAAGTGTGCAGGAGTGCAGGAAACTCCAGTACATTCAGACAATATCTGAAGTGTAAATTTAAAGTGAAAAACTTCTCGCAAATCGACACCCGTTTCAAGTTATAGCATGTAGGAAATCGATGGAAGAGAAAAGAACTTCTTGATGAAAAAACTCAATAACTTTTCCACGGCCTCATTCCGCTGGAATCCCCAAAACTGTGCCGCTTAGCAGGCAATCGCTCTGCATACCGAATTAAATATCTGATACTTATGGGAGAGAGGCACCATGTTCCTTGTAATCACTCCCAACCATACAGAGTTTGGGGCCCGCTTAGCTGCGGAAACCTTCTCCTTAATGTGGGCGTCGAAGCTGAAGTGAGGCGTTATAGTAATTCCCAGATATTTATATTTATTAACGATCTCGATTTCTTGGTCACCATATCGCCATTTCTCTTTTCCCAACAATCTATCGCCCTTCCTGAAAACAACGATTTGTGAATTTTTTTAAATTAACTTCAAGACCCCCAATGATGAGAATAATTTTTTAAGAATGTTGATATTCCTTTGCAACTGTAGAGGATTCTCGTCCAGGATAACAATGTCATATGCATTCATTAAAATCTTGACAACTGTTTTTAGGTCCGATTATCAGTCTTGAATACGGATGTATAAATTGTGAATTTAGTAACTATTTTTTGTATAGAAAGCATTGTTTATAAAGAGGGTAATCAGAAAATAAGACAAAGTCATATAATAAAATGGAAATTCTTAAATCAAAATTTATTTTAACATTTTTAAACAAACTAACGATAACTTAAATATCCGCCGCCATAATATAATTTTGGTTAATGTTTCAAAAACTTTCTAAGGATCATTTTCTTTTCAATGGACAACAGAAAGGTTAACTAATATTCTTACTAGTCTGTATTCTTTTTTAAGTTTTAATGCGAATGAACAGTTCTTCTGCAACTCTTCTCCAGATATCAAATCTATATTCAAGTGTTCACACAGTTCAAGCCCTTTACTCAGTTTCAAATAAGTAACTATTTTGCATTTAAAGTAAAAGAAATCAAGATGAAAACACAGAATTCTACACACAAAAAAAAAATAAATAAAGAATTATTCTTTCTATGATTTTATCCGTCCGTAAGATTGTATCCGTTCATTTGCTTGATTCTGACGATTTCGGATACTGATCCATTGTCATAGTATGGCTATAGATTCGTGTAGAGAGTTGACTTCAACTTGAAAGTTGCTGTCACGCACTGGTTCACAGATTAATCTTTGTGAAATGAGGGAGATGACTTTTATGTATACTATTCTGCATTACAGAAGCGTATTGCGTTTAACTAATGATTGTGACTAATATATTATTATACTAGCTAATCCGACCAGGCTTCACTGTGGCTCAGTCTGATTTTTAGGCTTAACCATGCGTGATTTTGATAATTTGTTTCGATGCTTTGGAATACCCTATCTACTAATTCTTCATTTGAATGTACAATGCTGCAGAATTAGAAGGGAAGGTGATTTTTCCCGTTTCTGGATTTGTAAGAGCAGTGCCATTACCAAGTTCGAGTAATTGTCTTGAAAATATGGCAGCTGTTGGATCGTTTTGAACTTGAACTCTCATATAGGTTGTTAAATGATATTTTTTACTGTGCTCCAAAGAGTTGAATATTTCAATCAGGCATGCAATTCATCAGCTGGTGTTGAGCGAGGTATCACTGGAAGCGTTTGTCTGAAGTCACCGGCTAGTAACACCAATGCTCCACCAAATGGAACCTGATTATTTCGCAAGTCTTTCAATGTATGGTCTAATGCTTCCAATGACTTCTTATAAGCCATTGTACACTCATCCCATACAATGATTTTTGCAGTCCGAAGAACCTTTCCCATTCCTGATGTTTTAGAAATGTTACATGTTGGGTTTTCTGTGAAGTGCATGTTTAAGTCATGACAGTTTAAGAGCTGAATGCGCTGTTCTACCTCCTTCCATCAACGTAGCAGCAATATCTGAAGAAGCAAGTGCTAACGCAATATGGCCGTTTGAACGGATTTTAGCTCGGAATTTCCCGTTTCCGTGGGAACTTCGGAATAGAGGTACTTATAAGTAGTTGAGAAAGAGGTTCAGAGAGCGCGCACCATCGCAACGCGTCTGAGTCTGTCTATTTCTGCCAACCTCGCGAAACGCTCGGAATTTCCCGTTTCCGTGGGAACTTCGGAGTAAAAAGTATATATAAACATTCTTATATAGAAATGCAACGTTGTGTAAAAATTTGAAGTCAATCCATCGACTACTTTTCGAGTTTTGCGGCCACAAACATACGGATGCTGAATTTTTATATATATAGATTAGGCAGAATCGCTGGAATTCGAGAAAATATCTACTTATGAATAATATTCTTATGAAATAATTACTATATTTATATTTGTACAAAGATTGACAAAACTCAACGGATCTGATTTCAGTATATTTGTAGTTTTTTTTTTTACTATTTCTAATCGAATGAAATGAAAAACCTTAAAATCTCCGTTAAAAAACCGTTAAAATTATTTACATTTTCCCATTGAACAATGTCCCCCTCCCCAAAATTAACAAAAGTTCATTTAATATTTATTCAAACAATACACAATAGCTTTTTAAAATTGTTTATTGCATGATATATAATGAAAATGTCCCAAAATGGAACAATAACAAAACTTTTAAATGATTTTACAAAACTGTTACAAAACTGTGATTATTGTTGCAGTTCTCAGTGTATGAGCCGAGATACACACATACATACATATATACATGATAAATGCTTGCCTCCAGAAACAATCAAAACTTTTCTGGTGGTTACTCCCCCAATCTGGTAAATATAAACTAAGTTAGCCTCTAGTGTATAAGGTATGTGAAATATTAAAAAAAAAAAAAACCAGCCGTATTCAGATGTAGTAATTCTAATGCAATTAAATACATTCAAATGCGGCATAGGGACAAATGGTTTTTATTTTAATTAAAATGAAGGCAAATTTAAAAATTATGACATGATATGCTTCCAATTTTATTTTGGCTAACTCTATTAAGAGAGTTTCGGGTCATTTTGAGCATGTGTCCATAATTAACGAAGACTTTCTCTTAATAATCTTATGGGCGTCAAATTTTGGAACCATAGTTGATTCCCATAGTTGATTCGGATGACTGGGGTATATGGTTGCTGGAAGCAGATCGGAGGAGAAGGAGGGAATTCTGAAAGAGTGGAAGGCCGGACTACTTTTCTATAACTTATGCCAGATACCCCGGCTGGTAGATTTTCAATTCTAGAAATTTTTCATATGCAGTTGCCCGGCTCGTTATTGAGCAAAATGGAAAATGACACCTGATGGGGCTTGTGAATCGCGATACCTGTCGCTGTGGCTCTGATGAACACGTCCTCTTGTTTTGTGATTTGTATGGTGATTTGAAGCCGCGCAGGCAACGGAAGATTGGTTTTCATCTAGGGTTGAGTACTAGTGTACTGTCATTGCTTTTAGACAACTTCCCGACATATGAGGCGTTCCGGGAGTTTGCTGACGGGGCCTTGGCGCGACGATGTTCATGGCAATGGTAAATGTGAGCATCTAATCTATATTTCTTTTCTCTTGAGGCAGGTTTTTAGTTGTTTGCTAGGGTTGTGTGTTGTAGTGGTTGAATTGTTTTATTGTCTACTTAGCTTTCTTAATGCAGGTTCAGGATGTTTGGAATAGTATGAATGTATTCCAATGAACTATAGGCAACGCAGCTTTTTATGTCTCCATCAGAACAATCCATAACGACCTTAATATTTCTTTCCTATAATTAATCAAAATCAGATATAAAATATTTCACAGCACCCTATCTTCACATCCTAACCCTCTAGCCCGTCGCCTTTCATCCTGTACCTACCAGATAACCCTCCTAGACGGCTTAAACGCCAGTGGCCTAGAGACATTCTCTCTAGGGCCAGTGCTAGTGGAGTAAGTGATTTTTTGATTAGGTAGTTAGGTACCACCATTGAGTAGTGTCTCCACTTGGATTGTATTTTATTTTATTCTTATCTCTATGTTCACATTTACTTATGGCACAGTAGTACTGGTGTAAATTTCTTAATAAAAAAAAAAAGTTTAGGTAGGGTAAAGGGGATATTCTCCTGCTTGGAATATCGAGTACCGAAAGGGATAGGGAGGATAATGCGCCATGCAAAATTTTTTCAAGCTCATCTGGCACTCCTTTTAGGGTGTTGGTACGTGCAGGCGAGTATGAACACGAGCTCCGGCACCCCCCCCCCAGTATGTGTATATATCTAAAAAAAAATTCAAGTGAACTTCTATTAAGCACAAGGTGCGTGATCTTAGTAGGAAAGGGAGTTACCAAATCCTTTGCGGCACAAACGATTTTTTTATATTTCTACTGCGGCTTTTTTATATTTCTACATAGCATATCTGTAAAGTCCTCTGTGAGACTATGTGACTGATAATAAGCTAGAGTTTGCCTGTGGAAACTCTGAACCCAAATAGTTATACACATCAACAATCTCTGTGTGTGTACTGTATGAGTATCGGGGATTACTGCACAAAATGTTGCTCGTTTTCTTAACACTGGGATATACGCAGTAACGCCATAATCCCCGAAGGAGTGTTATCATGCCTTTTTATACACCCACTAGTCGTAGTCTATTTCCTTCTATGGATTATCATGATATCATAACAAGTGAACATCATTTGCATGGACTTAAGTCACACTCACTTAACAAGATATTTTTCGTTCAAAACTGAGTCTATTCCAACAGAAACATATTTATGTACAAGAGTATTTATAGCGAAGTTTTTTACAAAAGGTGTTATTGCAATTAAATAAAATATATTAAAAGTAAATTTATTAAATGATTTATTCATATCTTTAATATTTTATCTCTATAATTTATATTAATTAAATACAAACTCTGTCATGTCTTCTTAAGTAAGTTTACAAAGCTTTAGAGACGTAAACATAATCTTATCTAATGACAAGTTTCTCTATATAATGTTTATAATAAGTTTGTTTAAATACTCTACACATATACACTATAAACATTATATATATATATATAAATCCTTGTGAATCCTTGTGTTAGTGATGTCACATAACTAATACATACATAATTTTCACCTTGGCCTATATTATGCAAAAATAAATGGATGTTTCACTAGTCTTACAAGATCACATTGTTTTTAAATTAAAGTTATGTAAATTAATAAAAACAACCTTCAAACTAAACATGTTGCGATAAGTTAATAAAATATTGTTTAATTATAACTTATTAATCAAAACTTCCACTTCTTCCACAATATACTTTAACATGTAAAGTATATTGCGCAACATCACTTTCATATTGGATGGATGCTAGTCTACAGTATTAGTTATTCAAATAATTATAACTTGAATATAACTTTTATCAATATATCATATATTATGCTGGGGGGAGGGGGAATGTGATTAATTTATATTAATATAATGTAAAAAATATAGAATTCTTTAAGTTGGGAGATCTTTTCTTAGAAATATCACATATATCATACATTCGTTTTAAATTAAGGGAGAAGGAAATGAACAAATACAACTAAATATAAGGTCATTAAAAAAATAATAAAAATGTTAATTTCCTAATAATATGAATGATATAAAATTACAATTAAACAATCTTATAAATATAAAAATTTCCTTGAAGGAAGATTTATTTCCTAAATCAGTTACACATATATATAATAAATTGGAGATGATAAGGGAAGATTGGGCTCTTATTGTTCTAGGAAGCAGAAATCATCAATTATTGAACTGATAAATTGTAACAATTACTTCAGCTTGGAAAAACTATGAGAGTTATTATCATCGATGTTACTACATTTTTACTTGTTTCCATTTTAAGAGGACAACCCTTATATTTCATCCTTTACCGCCCAGTGGGTGGGAACATATATTGTGAGAACAGTATTAAAAGAACACAGAAAGCCTCAACAAAAAGCCTTCTCAAACTCCATATTGCGATAAAATTTCTTTTTTATCATTCAAATGCTCGGGAGTTTTGAGTTCAAGTCTAGGGTGGTGCGGCCTTTTTCTAGAAGCCCCTACAGTTCATTTCCCGTTCAAAGACAGTGTTATTTGTAACGAGAGAACACAGTCGTGAGACAGATAATGCTCAAGTGTTTTTTTTTATGAAAATGGCCGCGAAAACCTAAAAAAAAAAAAAAATTAATATTTCATTATTATTTACTTAAATAGGTTTTAGAAGGAGAGAAATTAGTAAGGAAAGATTTTTGCGGAATAAACTAGAATGAATACTGAATACGGTATAATAAAATAGAGACACATAACTGCCAGGACGTTACACGTAAATAGAAATTAGGTAGCGACAGATTTAGACTGAGTAAAGAGAAAGGCAATAGTTGGTTGCTGACGCTTTGTAACTGCTGTATAAACTGTTCTAAAGATTATCCCTTGTAGAGATAGCGCAGCTGTACATATACAAAGTCTCCCACTCTAGTCTGGCCCAAACAGCGAGTTAGATTCTCAATTTCATCTCTCTCTCTTTCTCTCTGCTTTGGATCCCTCTCTTCGGATCCTATTACATTTACGAATATGTACAAATACAAATAGTATTGTTGTGGTTGTTTCCGCAGAGCTGGAACGCATAAGAGATATTTTCCGTGATAGCCTGGCGTTTTTTTTTGTGATCATCGACCGGTTTCGGGCGTTCGCTCATCAAAAGGATGTTTTGTCAAAACGCCCGAACCGGTCGTTGATCACAAAAAAAAAAAGCCAGGCTATTACGGAAAATATCTCTGACTAATAGTATTATTTTCACAACTTTAACGTTTTAAAATCTCCTACACAATCAACATAACTGGAGCTTATTATTTATAGAAAAAAAAGTAACATGTATGCTTTAATAATTATCATTAAAGAAATATTTTAAAAGGTGAAAAAACACCTAACAAAGCAATTAATTTTGCTATAGAATCTAATCGATACTATTCACTATTTACTTTATATATTACTATTTAGATAGATATTGCATGGCATGTTTATAATTGCCAAAGCCAACAAAAATAATAATAATTATATTTGTCGGGTTATAATAAATAACAACTACATCCAAGTTGTAATTGCATTTGCAACAATTTTGCTCAATTGTTTAATATGTGGATGCTGGATAACATCTGGTATAATATTATCCATCGAAGCATGCATATTCCTTTTGTTCCTGACCAATTTCGGATTTTCATCCATCGTCAGAGCAAAGTCACCAAATTCGTGTAGAGAGTTCACTTCAACGTAATGTTTCTGTTACACTCGTAACAATTGTTGGTTTGTTGGTTGTATATATTATATGCGGGAGGTAATAAGGTTACGTTACTATGTCTGCGTGTGTTTGATGACAAAATGGAATTATTATAAATTATGATTATACATTAGAAAATAGTGCTATTTATGTACTGTGTATAGTATAGTGTTATTTAAATAAAATATGCTATTTATTATACACTATTCTGTAATATATAATCATAATGTATAGTAATTCTATTTTGTTATCAAACACACACACACACACACACACACATAGTAACATAAGCTTATAACCTCCCGCACATATATACAATCAACAAACCAACACGTATGAGTGTAACAGAAACATTGCATTGAAGCTGTTGTAATGACATGGCAAAGTCATTGACATTGGCAAAGTCATAACAATGTCAAACCCAACAAAGAAAGAATAATTTACAACTAGTGGAAGAATAATTTACAACTAGTGGCCTAGCCAGCTGACTGATTCAAAACAAGGCCGCAGCCAAACAAACAAACCAAGGGTAAATACCCTTAAATCAAAAGCAAGCGCCGATAAGGCTGGCCACTGACCTAAATCGGGTCACTACACTACGAAGGTCGCACAAGGTCGCACACTAGGACAGATGTCTTGGTGTGAGTGTGGCCAACACCAATATATAAACTCGCCCCATTGGAAGAGGGGAGGAATATATCATATACAATTATACGAGCACGTCTTCATATACGAGCAGCAGCTTACGCGACCATATACAGTTTCATTTAAACTTATTATCTTTTAGTTGTGCATCTTAGTTCGTTATTTTATCATTCTAAATTACTAGTTATTTATCTTCTATTTATTTCTAAGTATTTTGTTGTTATTAGTTACCATTGATTACGTTAAAATTATTGTTCAAATACAGTTTATTTTTATAAAATCCGTATTAATAATTCGAGCACTAACTTCCAAAATCTTAAACTAACTTCTGCCCTCTTCAAGACATCTACTACATCAGGAATCACATTAAACGATTCCATTACAGTGTAATAGGATCCGAAGAGAGGGATCCAAAGCAGAGTGAGAGAAACAGGATCACTCTCCACTTTAGGACAGACTAGAGTGGAAGAAACTGTTTAAATACAGCTGTGTCAGCCATAGAGGGAATCAACCGAAAGTCTTGCAGCAGACTTCATACAGCAGTCACAACGCGTCATCAACCTTTCTCTTTACCTCTCACTGCCATTTTATACATTTTAGTGAAAAGTCCGTGCAGTTTGTGCTACTTTTCTATTATAAAATCTTCAGCTTTACTTCTAGTTTTATTTATATAATCTAACCCAAGTTCTCTTCTTTTCAAGCCTATTGTAAAGTGAACTTTCTACATGAACCTGGTGAATTTGCTCTGATGATGGATGAAGAAACTGAAACCGGTCAAAAACAAAAGGAAGATACATGCTAAATATCAGGTATTTTTCTCAAATACGAGTTTCAACTAAAATTATTTTAGTTGGAAAAAATAATAAAACTGCAAAACCAATTACAATTGCATTTGTAGTTGTTAATAATTGTAACTACATCATAACTATTGTAAATGTAGTTTTTAGTTTGTAGTTGCAGCTACATTTTGCCCAACTGTGCTGGGTAGTTTAAACGTTAGGTTTTCCTTTTTATAGTCCCATTTCCATAAGTTATGCTGTCCCATCGTCTATATAATATTAAGTTCAATGAAGTATAATAATTTTAAGTTGGGAGAGTTTGCCAACCCGGATGCTGAAAAATACAGCACGAGAAAGTAGTGTGGGTGTTTTATTGAGGATTTGGTTAATTCTATTTTTTTATAACGAATTAATCATGAAACTACATCAAAGACTTATTTTTATATTTAGAATAAAATTAATGCATAATATAGTAAAAACTTGTTTTTTTAAAAAAAAAAAAAACTGATTAACTAATGACTAAACATAGCTTAACTTCTTAAATATACTTAATCAGGATTTTGTTACTTTACAAAGTATAATTTTCTACTTTAAAGTTGTTTAATATTAGCATTAATTATATAAAGTATACCGTCCGTTTATATAACCAAAAGTTTTAATAAAGTGAGAACTTTTTTTGTTTTGAGGCACGTGACAACGTGTCTTCTTGTAGATTAAGACGGTTCAATTTGTGGTTGAACTGTTTTATCCTTTAAATATTTTATTCATTGGTTAATTAGAAAATTTTGTTTAACAATAATAATTGGTTGCGGAAATTTAAGGAGGAAAAAAATAACTCTAAGATGAAGACAAAGAAGAAAAAAAACATGAATTAAAATGTTTATGGTTAATTCAAGCGTATTTTGTACTCATTAAAAATTATAAATAATTATATAGTGTCATATTTTTCTGAAAATCAAAGTTCTAATAATTAATCAACGCTTATTTTCATTGTAATTGCAGACTAAAAAACTAATACAAAATTGTCCAGCACGAATATTGGTGTAAGTTCTCTAATGTAGAGAGTGGCATAAAGAAGCTAGACCTTCATTTATCTCAATCTATAAGTTCTAATACTTCAGATTTAAAATTTATAGTACTGTTATTCGAAGAGTTCTTAGAAAACCTCAAAGATCATACAAATTCTTTTCTTTCTTTTTTTTAAAGACCAATTTAGTAAAGGTTTATTTCATTTTATTGGCGGAGGTTTTGAAAGCAAATGCTTTGACATTCTTTTTAAATATTCTTAAAACAACGTTTACTAAAATATAATTTTAATAAATTTTAAAAGTTTTAAATCCATATATTTTTGTTTATTACACAAAACTAACTGAATGTTTTTTAAACTGAAATAAAAGTTGGGAGGGAAATTGTCAACCAGATGCTGAAAAATTCACCTTGAGGAAGTTGTGGGTGTTTCATTATAGATTTTGTTTTTAATTTTGTTTTTTAATTTAAGGTGCGTCAACATCTATGGTCTTAAACAACTGACAGCCTGCTCAGTGCATTGCCAGCTTCCGGACAGTGTTCTCTCGTTACATACACATATTGCCCATCAACGGACAATGAGCAGTAGAGGCTCTTGGAAAGAAAATGTAAGGTAGCATTGTACTCTAGCCAGGAACTCAGCGTGTGCTATCACTGAGCTAATTCCTTCCATATAATTAACATGCAACCAACATTAAAGATTCATATTAAGAATTGAAATTAATGCAAAATATAGTAACAGGTTTGGAGTAATATGTTTAGAGTTTCTTAAAAATCGTAGGAGACGGGGTCGTCGATGATCTTGCAAAGCTTGTTAATGATTTCCAAAGGAAAGGATCATAACCAATGAAATATTATGGGGATGTTTTATCTCAATAGATAAAAAAAAGTGATAAACCATACGGCTAAATGTGAAACTAATAGGCTGATAAAGATATTCGAAAATGTCATCAAAAACCGTACAAAAAAAGAATATGAGACACAAGTGGAATAAACAGTACTGGTTTACGACAGGTCGCTTCTGTATCGATCGTATATTCTTTCTAAAACAAATTCTAGAAAATTTGATGCTAAAGATAAAGACGTTACTCTAGTCTTCATTGACATGGAAAAAGCTTACGACAGTGTACCGTGCAAGAAGCTTTGGGAAGCATTGAACCTCTATGCCATTATTAGCAAACCAATAATAAATAAATTTCGAACTTCCAATATATAAAGACATCCAATCGGATGAACTATCCATATATAAGTAAAAGTGGGGCATATTATCTGAAGTTTTGAAGATTTCTCAACAATAAAAGGCTATAATTCAAGGTTGCTGACTTGCTGACCAAAATTATTCAAGTTCTCTGTAGTTGAGGTATTTCGAAATTGGACTCGCACCTATTGTCCGATGGGATTAAAATTAAATGATAATAACTACCTACATAATATGTTCTTTGCAGATTATCAAATTATTATTACTGAGGAAATTGGTGATGCCAAGTTTAGACTCAAGATAACACTGTGAATACAGAAACTAGAAATTAGAGCGTGTAAGATAAAGTATAAGAAAACTAAGTATGACCATGAAAAAACCGGAACCACTAGAAATCGAGAGCAATTCAATTAGATTCGGCTGCGAGTTTAAGTACTTGGATGATATCCTACAATAGGTGGGAGGATCAAGTAAGAAAGTGGCAAAGAGAATAGCAGAAGGGCGCAGGGCTAATGGGTTGCTTAATCCGACAATATGGAGCAGTAAGATACTATCGTCAGTTAAAAAGTTAATTTACAACTCCATTATCCGAACTATAATACTCTATGGTAGTGAACATTGGATTCGTGGATACCCAAGAGAGCAAAAAAAAATCTGCTGGTGGAGAAATGAATTCCTGGAGGGAATCGGCTCGTAAATCAAAATAAGAACGAGTAAGAAATGAGACAATGGAGGTGAATAAAGACATCCAATCGGAAAAAAGGCTAGAATTGATGAGTCAGTAATTCTCAAATAAGTAATGAAATGGTCCCCAGAAAAAAAAGGGAAAAGAGGCCGGCTTAAAGTGTAATTAGGAAAGTTAGTGAAAGAGGATAAGACAGGATATGGGACTGCTAACTGAAGAAGCATTGTAGAGAGAAATATTGAAATGCATCCTGGAAATGGACGTTAGGCAATGGCAAAGAAAATTGTTAGATCGGGATGGTTGGGAAAGTTAGTTGATTGTTTGATCTTCCAAGGGCTATAGAGCCATTGGAAGAAGGTGCAGGAAAAATGATATGTATTAAATTTTTTAAATACACGATATCACATTAAAATTTAAAAGAAAATTAGAATTTAACAGGGAATGGATCGCTCAGTGGTTAGCGCGCTAGACTAGCAACACGGAGATCCGGGTTCCAGTCCAGCCGTGCTACCCTTAGATTTTTCCTTCCTAGGAACCTCTACAGCTCACTGTCCGGTGATGGATAGTGTTGTCTGTAACGAGAACACTGTCCAGTGACCGACCATGATCTGGAGAACGCTTCGGGCGCAAATGACCATAGATTGTCCTATTAACAAAACAATGCCATTGTGTTTGCCCATCCATAGTTTTCTTTCAAACAATTTTCCATGAAGAAGAGCGAGCTTACAAAGTCATGACGTAAGCTACAAGTCCATGAAAGTCTGCCGCGTGTATTACTTGTCAAGTGCTGTTGGGCACCTACTTTGTTATCGACTGTACCACTTCTTCTTTTCAGAATTCTTACTATCCCATGTTTGTCTCGACAATTTTATGTATTTTTATGGCTAATTTGAAAACCATCAGAAAATTCATCAGTCTTTTATTCTTAATGAAGCTCTTGAATGGTGAAATTGATTGCATGGCACTACTTGGTGCCATTCCTTTTCATGTACCACCTCGCTGCTTGTGCAGTACTTCGCATTTCTGGTCCCTGTCGTTAAGACTAATGTGCTGTTCAACGCTGACATCATTTGTAGAATATGCAGGTCATGGAATGAGTATATTCCTAGTGATGTGGATTTCCAAATGGCGTCTGGACTTTTCAAGAAACATTTTTTCACTACTTGAAGTTTTACTATTAAATTTGTATGTATTACTTTACTATTATTATATTTATGTATCACTTGTAATGACTTCAACCTAAGGCTTCAACATGTAAAGTATATTGCGCAACATCACTTTCATATTGGATGGATGCTAGTCTACAGTATTAGTTATTCAAATAATTATAACTTGAATATAACTTTTATCAATATATCATATATTATGCTGGGGGGAGGGGGAATGTGATTAATTTATATTAATATAATGTAAAAAATATAGAATTCTTTAAGTTGGGAGATCTTTTCTTAGAAATATCACATATATCATACATTCGTTTTAAATTAAGGGAGAAGGAAATGAACAAATACAACTAAATATAAGGTCATTAAAAAAATAATAAAAATGTTAATTTCCTAATAATATGAATGATATAAAATTACAATTAAACAATCTTATAAATATAAAAATTTCCTTGAAGGAAGATTTATTTCCTAAATCAGTTACACATATATATAATAAATTGGAGATGATAAGGGAAGATTGGGCTCTTATTGTTCTAGGAAGCAGAAATCATCAATTATTGAACTGATAAATTGTAACAATTACTTCAGCTTGGAAAAACTATGAGAGTTATTATCATCTTTGTTACTATATTTTTACTTGTTTCCATTTTAAGAGGACAACCCTTATATTTCATCCTTTACCGCACAGTGGGTGGGAACATATATTGTGAGAACAGTATTAAAAGAACACAGAAAGCCTCAACAAAAGCCTTCTCAAACTCCATATTGCGATAAAATTTCTTTTTTATCATTCAAATGCTCGGGAGTTTTGAGTTCAAGTCTAGGGTGGTGCGGCCTTTTTCTAGAAGCCCCTACAGTTCATTTCCCGTTCAAAGACAGTGTTATTTGTAACGAGAGAACACAGTCGTGAGACAGATAATGCTCAAGTGTTTTTTTTTATGAAAATGGCCGCGAAAACCTAAAAAAAAAAAAAAATTAATATTTCATTATTATTTACTTAAATAGGTTTTAGAAGGAGAGAAATTAGTAAGGAAAGATTTTTGCGGAATAAACTAGAATGAATACTGAATACGGTATAATAAAATAGAGACACATAACTGCCAGGACGTTACACGTAAATAGAAATTAGGTAGCGACAGATTTAGACTGAGTAAAGAGAAAGGCAATAGTTGGTTGCTGACGCTTTGTAACTGCTGTATAAACTGTTCTAAAGATTATCCCTTGTAGAGATAGCGCAGCTGTACATATACAAAGTCTCCCACTCTAGTCTGGCCCAAACAGCGAGTTAGATTCTCAATTTCATCTCTCTCTCTTTCTCTCTGCTTTGGATCCCTCTCTTCGGATCCTATTACATTTACGAATATGTACAAATACAAATAGTATTGTTGTGGTTGTTTCCGCAGAGCTGGAACGCATAAGAGATATTTTCCGTGATAGCCTGGCGTTTTTTTTTGTGATCATCGACCGGTTTCGGGCGTTCGCTCATCAAAAGGATGTTTTGTCAAAACGCCCGAACCGGTCGTTGATCACAAAAAAAAAAAGCCAGGCTATTACGGAAAATATCTCTGACTAATAGTATTATTTTCACAACTTTAACGTTTTAAAATCTCCTACACAATCAACATAACTGGAGCTTATTATTTATAGAAAAAAAAGTAACATGTATGCTTTAATAATTATCATTAAAGAAATATTTTAAAAGGTGAAAAAACACCTAACAAAGCAATTAATTTTGCTATAGAATCTAATCGATACTATTCACTATTTACTTTATATATTACTATTTAGATAGATATTGCATGGCATGTTTATAATTGCCAAAGCCAACAAAAATAATAATAATTATATTTGTCGGGTTATAATAAATAACAACTACATCCAAGTTGTAATTGCATTTGCAACAATTTTGCTCAATTGTTTAATATGTGGATGCTGGATAACATCTGGTATAATATTATCCATCGAAGCATGCATATTCCTTTTGTTCCTGACCAATTTCGGATTTTCGTCCATCGTCAGAGCAAAGTCACCAAATTCGTGTAGAGAGTTCACTTCAACGTAATGTTTCTGTTACACTCGTAACAATTGTTGGTTTGTTGGTTGTATATATTATATGCGGGAGGTAATAAGGTTACGTTACTATGTCTGCTTGTGTTTGATGACAAAATGGAATTATTATAAATTATGATTATACATTAGAAAATAGTGCTATTTATGTACTGTGTATAGTATAGTGTTATTTAAATAAAATATGCTATTTATTATACACTATTCTGTAATATATAATCATAATGTATAGTAATTCTATTTTGTTATCAAACACACACACACACACACACACACACATAGTAACATAAGCTTATAACCTCCCGCACATATATACAATCAACAAACCAACACGTATGAGTGTAACAGAAACATTGCATTGAAGCTGTTGTAATGACATGGCAAAGTCATTGACATTGGCAAAGTCATAACAATGTCAAACCCAACAAAGAAAGAATAATTTACAACTAGTGGAAGAATAATTTACAACTAGTGGCCTAGCCAGCTGACTGATTCAAAACAAGGCCGCAGCCAAACAAACAAACCAAGGGTAAATACCCTTAAATCAAAAGCAAGCGCCGATAAGGCTGGCCACTGACCTAAATCGGGTCACTACACTACGAAGGTCGCACAAGGTCGCACACTAGGACAGATGTCTTGGTGTGAGTGTGGCCAACACCAATATATAAACTCGCCCCATTGGAAGAGGGGAGGAATATATCATATACAATTATACGAGCACGTCTTCATATACGAGCAGCAGCTTACGCGACCATATACAGTTTCATTTAAACTTATTATCTTTTAGTTGTGCATCTTAGTTCGTTATTTTATCATTCTAAATTACTAGTTATTTATCTTCTATTTATTTCTAAGTATTTTGTTGTTATTAGTTACCATTGATTACGTTAAAATTATTGTTCAAATACAGTTTATTTTTATAAAATCCGTATTAATAATTCGAGCACTAACTTCCAAAATCTTAAACTAACTTCTGCCCTCTTCAAGACATCTACTACATCAGGAATCACATTAAACGATTCCATTACAGTGTAATAGGATCCGAAGAGAGGGATCCAAATCAGAGTGAGAGAAACAGGATCACTCTCCACTTTAGGACAGACTAGAGTGGAAGAAACTGTTTAAATACAGCTGTGTCAGCCATAGAGGGAATCAACCGAAAGTCTTGCAGCAGACTTCATACAGCAGTCACAACGCGTCATCAACCTTTCTCTTTACCTCTCACTGCCATTTTATACATTTTAGTGAAAAGTCCGTGCAGTTTGTGCTACTTTTCTATTATAAAATCTTCAGCTTTACTTCTAGTTTTATTTATATAATCTAACCCAAGTTCTCTTCTTTTCAAGCCTATTGTAAAGTGAACTTTCTACATGAACCTGGTGAATTTGCTCTGATGATGGATGAAGAAACTGAAACCGGTCAAAAACAAAAGGAAGATACATGCTAAATATCAGGTATTTTTCTCAAATACGAGTTTCAACTAAAATTATTTTAGTTGGAAAAAATAATAAAACTGCAAAACCAATTACAATTGCATTTGTAGTTGTTAATAATTGTAACTACATCATAACTATTGTAAATGTAGTTTTTAGTTTGTAGTTGCAGCTACATTTTGCCCAACTGTGCTGGGTAGTTTAAACGTTAGGTTTTCCTTTTTATAGTCCCATTTCCATAAGTTATGCTGTCCCATCGTCTATATAATATTAAGTTCAATGAAGTATAATAATTTTAAGTTGGGAGAGTTTGCCAACCCGGATGCTGAAAAATACAGCACGAGAAAGTAGTGTGGGTGTTTTATTGAGGATTTGGTTAATTCTATTTTTTTATAACGAATTAATCATGAAACTACATCAAAGACTTATTTTTATATTTAGAATAAAATTAATGCATAATATAGTAAAAACTTGTTTTTTTAAAAAAAAAAAAAACTGATTAACTAATGACTAAACATAGCTTAACTTCTTAAATATACTTAATCAGGATTTTGTTACTTTACAAAGTATAATTTTCTACTTTAAAGTTGTTTAATATTAGCATTAATTATATAAAGTATACCGTCCGTTTATATAACCAAAAGTTTTAATAAAGTGAGAACTTTTTTTGTTTTGAGGCACGTGACAACGTGTCTTCTTGTAGATTAAGACGGTTCAATTTGTGGTTGAACTGTTTTATCCTTTAAATATTTTATTCATTGGTTAATTAGAAAATTTTGTTTAACAATAATAATTGGTTGCGGAAATTTAAGGAGGAAAAAAATAACTCTAAGATGAAGACAAAGAAGAAAAAAAACATGAATTAAAATGTTTATGGTTAATTCAAGCGTATTTTGTACTCATTAAAAATTATAAATAATTATATAGTGTCATATTTTTCTGAAAATCAAAGTTCTAATAATTAATCAACGCTTATTTTCATTGTAATTGCAGACTAAAAAACTAATACAAAATTGTCCAGCACGAATATTGGTGTAAGTTCTCTAATGTAGAGAGTGGCATAAAGAAGCTAGACCTTCATTTATCTCAATCTATAAGTTCTAATACTTCAGATTTAAAATTTATAGTACTGTTATTCGAAGAGTTCTTAGAAAACCTCAAAGATCATACAAATTCTTTTCTTTCTTTTTTTTAAAGACCAATTTAGTAAAGGTTTATTTCATTTTATTGGCGGAGGTTTTGAAAGCAAATGCTTTGACATTCTTTTTAAATATTCTTAAAACAACGTTTACTAAAATATAATTTTAATAAATTTTAAAAGTTTTAAATCCATATATTTTTGTTTATTACACAAAACTAACTGAATGTTTTTTAAACTGAAATAAAAGTTGGGAGGGAAATTGTCAACCAGATGCTGAAAAATTCACCTTGAGGAAGTTGTGGGTGTTTCATTATAGATTTTGTTTTTAATTTTGTTTTTTAATTTAAGGTGCGTCAACATCTATGGTCTTAAACAACTGACAGCCTGCTCAGTGCATTGCCAGCTTCCGGACAGTGTTCTCTCGTTACATACACATATTGCCCATCAACGGACAATGAGCAGTAGAGGCTCTTGGAAAGAAAATGTAAGGTAGCATTGTACTCTAGCCAGGAACTCAGCGTGTGCTATCACTGAGCTAATTCCTTCCATATAATTAACATGCAACCAACATTAAAGATTCATATTAAGAATTGAAATTAATGCAAAATATAGTAACAGGTTTGGAGTAATATGTTTAGAGTTTCTTAAAAATCGTAGGAGACGGGGTCGTCGATGATCTTGCAAAGCTTGTTAATGATTTCCAAAGGAAAGGATCATAACCAATGAAATATTATGGGGATGTTTTATCTCAATAGATAAAAAAAAGTGATAAACCATACGGCTAAATGTGAAACTAATAGGCTGATAAAGATATTCGAAAATGTCATCAAAAACCGTACAAAAAAAGAATATGAGACACAAGTGGAATAAACAGTACTGGTTTACGACAGGTCGCTTCTGTATCGATCGTATATTCTTTCTAAAACAAATTCTAGAAAATTTGATGCTAAAGATAAAGACGTTACTCTAGTCTTCATTGACATGGAAAAAGCTTACGACAGTGTACCGTGCAAGAAGCTTTGGGAAGCATTGAACCTCTATGCCATTATTAGCAAACCAATAATAAATAAATTTCGAACTTCCAATATATAAAGACATCCAATCGGATGAACTATCCATATATAAGTAAAAGTGGGGCATATTATCTGAAGTTTTGAAGATTTCTCAACAATAAAAGGCTATAATTCAAGGTTGCTGACTTGCTGACCAAAATTATTCAAGTTCTCTGTAGTTGAGGTATTTCGAAATTGGACTCGCACCTATTGTCCGATGGGATTAAAATTAAATGATAATAACTACCTACATAATATGTTCTTTGCAGATTATCAAATTATTATTACTGAGGAAATTGGTGATGCCAAGTTTAGACTCAAGATAACACTGTGAATACAGAAACTAGAAATTAGAGCGTGTAAGATAAAGTATAAGAAAACTAAGTATGACCATGAAAAAACCGGAACCACTAGAAATCGAGAGCAATTCAATTAGATTCGGCTGCGAGTTTAAGTACTTGGATGATATCCTACAATAGGTGGGAGGATCAAGTAAGAAAGTGGCAAAGAGAATAGCAGAAGGGCGCAGGGCTAATGGGTTGCTTAATCCGACAATATGGAGCAGTAAGATACTATCGTCAGTTAAAAAGTTAATTTACAACTCCATTATCCGAACTATAATACTCTATGGTAGTGAACATTGGATTCGTGGATACCCAAGAGAGCAAAAAAAAATCTGCTGGTGGAGAAATGAATTCCTGGAGGGAATCGGCTCGTAAATCAAAGTAAGAACGAGTAAGAAATGAGACAATGGAGGTGAATAAAGACATCCAATCGGAAAAAAGGCTAGAATTGATGAGTCAGTAATTCTCAAATAAGTAATGAAATGGTCCCCAGAAAAAAAAGGGAAAAGAGGCCGGCTTAAAGTGTAATTAGGAAAGTTAGTGAAAGAGGATAAGACAGGATATGGGACTGCTAACTGAAGAAGCTTTGTAGAGAGAAATATTGAAATGCATCCTGGAAATGGACGTTAGGCAATGGCAAAGAAAATTGTTAGATCGGGATGGTTGGGAAAGTTAGTTGATTGTTTGATCTTCCAAGGGCTATAGAGCCATTGGAAGAAGGTGCAGGAAAAATGATATGTATTAAATTTTTTAAATACACGATATCACATTAAAATTTAAAAGAAAATTAGAATTTAACAGGGAATGGATCGCTCAGTGGTTAGCGCGCTAGACTAGCAACACGGAGATCCGGGTTCCAGTCCAGCCGTGCTACCCTTAGATTTTTCCTTCCTAGGAACCTCTACAGCTCACTGTCCGGTGATGGATAGTGTTGTCTGTAACGAGAACACTGTCCAGTGACCGACCATGATCTGGAGAACGCTTCGGGCGCAAATGACCATAGATTGTCCTATTAACAAAACAATGCCATTGTGTTTGCCCATCCATAGTTTTCTTTCAAACAATTTTCCATGAAGAAGAGCGAGCTTACAAAGTCATGACGTAAGCTACAAGTCCATGAAAGTCTGCCGCGTGTATTACTTGTCAAGTGCTGTTGGGCACCTACTTTGTTATCGACTGTACCACTTCTTCTTTTCAGAATTCTTACTATCCCATGTTTGTCTCGACAATTTTATGTATTTTTATGGCTAATTTGAAAACCATCAGAAAATTCATCAGTCTTTTATTCTTAATGAAGCTCTTGAATGGTGAAATTGATTGCATGGCACTACTTGGTGCCATTCCTTTTCATGTACCACCTCGCTGCTTGTGCAGTACTTCGCATTTCTGGTCCCTGTCGTTAAGACTAATGTGCTGTTCAACGCTGACATCATTTGTAGAATATGCAGGTCATGGAATGAGTATATTCCTAGTGATGTGGATTTCCAAATGGCGTCTGGACTTTTCAAGAAACATTTTTTCACTACTTGAAGTTTTACTATTAAATTTGTATGTATTACTTTACTATTATTATATTTATGTATCACTTGTAATGACTTCAACCTAAGGCTTACGCCGTTTGTTGATAAAAAAATCAAATAAATAAATAAAATAACACAACTAATAATTTACCACATCATTTGCTTGGCATTTTGAATTAATTCAGAAGTAATGATGGATGTTATGTCAATTCAAAAATAGGCTAATTTAAGAAAGTGACGTAGTTAATGAGATTCACTTGAAAAGAAAGTTCCCAAAACATCAAATAAGTTTATAATCTAATTTATTTCGCTCTTTATTTATTTTCCGAATATGTTTTCTGCTTTCCATTTTACTGTTTAACAATTATCAAATATTAAAATAGCATCATTAAAATTTAAAATAAAACCACAATAATAAGCCTGCTAAATGAGCTGCTTAACTTTTTTTTTTTTGTATTAATAAATTGTTAGAAATTAAAAAATGCTTGTAAACATTTGGTGCCACGTGTTGTACATAAAAGTATTTATATAGAATGAGGACAACAAAGCAGTAGAGAACAGCAAATTCAAAAAAGCATAAAAAGAGGAAAAGCTCACAAATGAGTGTGGGTCGTTTGTAAACATATATCTGATAGCAATTTTATATAAAGTTCAGCGAGCCACGTGTCATTTCAGCAAAGGAAGACAATAAGTTCCATTTGTCTCTTTTTTTTTGTAGAGCAGAATTTATTTATTTATTTTTTTTTTGTATTTAATGAGTTATTATTTCTTTTACCTAAAATTATTACTATTCACTCCATCGGCTTATATCCATGCAGAAACTAATTTGCTCTCCCTTTTTTTTTTATTTACATTAAGACTAAACGTGAATTATATTATTATGAGATGTTTCACACTGCCTAAGAAAAGATATCCAAGGCTCTTGGCCCCCCGCAGGGGGTGAGCTGTTGTATGCAGCCCCCTGGGGAGTAGCGCCCCCACGGGTTACCTCAGCTCAGTACACCATACACAATACATCAAAACAATACACAGCATTATACATACACATTATTCTGACACATGGCACAAGGATGACTACAGTACACACCTTAGGGCGGCCGCCTCTAAGGAGGAGGACGGTCGGTACTCGCACTTGTGCGGGTATATGCGGGCTCCCCATCCGCACCTGACCGAGGGGCGCCCATGTTTTCTCTCCGCATGGGTGACACGGGGGCTCGGGGAAGATCACAGCTGGATGTTGAGGTGAACGTCTGCCTGCGGGATTCGGAATCCAACACGCCTCTTTGCTGTGTATCGGAGCCGAGCGAACTGGGGTTTGGGGAAATAGCACGCCCCAAACTAGGGGAAACACCTGCGCCAGCTCAGTTGGCCAGGAGGAGGTGCAGAGGAGGCTTCCTGGAAGGCCTACGGAACCCTCGGCGGCTGCCACTAGGTCGGTGTGCAGTGCAAAGGGGGGAAAGGACGACTGGAACGGAAGTGCTCTTCTATGGAGCGCAGGGATAGCGGGAGGCGGAATGCTGGCAGTTGCCTCGGCTATGGTCCGAGAACGCGACCCTGTGCCTGAATGGGGGCAAATACCCAAACTTACTATGGATGGTGAAATAGCGAGACCATTGGGGATTGGGGGGGATGATGACAGTGGAGGGGGAAGAAACCCCTTTGAGAAGAGGGCTAAACTGCAGAGGACGCCTCCTATGACGACTACTCTAGCGGCTATAAGTGAAAAAGTGAAAACAGACGCAGTGCGCGCTGTGGAAAGGACAGGAGGGGACATGGGAAGGGTAACTGTGAGAGTAGGACTAACAACACCTACCCGGCAGAACAGCCCTGCCTTGGATACTAGAGAGAAGCATCGTAAGGAGGTGGACTTGCAATGGAATAAATGCAAGGCCATTCTCAGGAGGATGCAAGAGATAACGGGTAAACAGAAGAAAGTGAGCATAAGCATTAAAAAAGCTCTGATTGAGATGGAAGAGGCGCTGGAGGCGGTGGAGTATCACCGGAAAGCTTGGAAGGCAGCCGAAAACAGCCCTCAAGAGCAAGTGCAAGGATTGTCGCGCGCGACGCAGACACCTGTGTTAGAAGAAGCCCCGGCGGAAACGCCAGTAGCCGGTGGTAGTAAGATGGTTGCCTCTAACCCGGTAGAGACGCCAGGTGCCGGTGGTAGTAAGAGAGTCGCCTTTAGCCCGGCGGAGCGACCGCACACCACGGAGAAGAAAAGGAAAGAAGAGGGAACTCCCGAAGGATGGACGGTGGCTCATTCGAAGAAGGCGCGCAGACGGGAGAAAAAAGGTGAGATGGGGATTAATGATGAGCCGGGGAAAACCCCTGGGAGTGATAAAAAGAAGAAGAGAAAGAAAAAGCCGCCGAATAGACGGAATAAAGTTAAACCTGATGCACTACTGATTAAGCCAACGGAGGGCAGAACTTATGCGGAAGTGCTTGGGGAAATACGAAGGAAGACTAGCCCGGAGGGGGCGAGTACGGAGGTTAAGGCGATACGGCGTACAAGAACTGGAGATGTTTTGCTGGAGCTGAGTGCAAACCCAACGGATAAGAAAGGTTTTACGGATGCACTTAAGACCATCCTAGGGGACCGGGCTACGATACATAGTTTGGAACCCATGGACACTTTAGAGATTAGGGATATGGACAGCATCACGACGGAAGAGGAGGTGCGGGAAGCTATCCTGAGGAATGTAGGGGAGTTGGCCGGTGAACTCAAGGTTATGGTCACTAGAACGAATGCCAGGGAGCAGAGGATGGCGATTGTTGAGCTAAGCGCCCGGGGGGCCGGTGAACTGTTGAAGACCAACCATATAAAAATTGGGTGGATCAATTGTAGGATAAGGCGCAGGGTGATGGTGACCCGATGCTACGCCTGTTTTGGCTTCGGTCATCGGCAGGCGGATTGCAGAGGACCTGACAGAAAAAGGTTAGGGATTTGCATCCAGTGCGGAGAGAAGGGACATCTGAAGAAGGAGTGTAGAGAGGTGCCGAAATGCTTCCTGTGTGAGGAACGCGGTTTGGGGCCTGAGTTACTAAGACATGTCCTGGAGCCCATTAGAGAGTTAATGGATGGAATTGAGGATGTCCTGCATTTAGAGAAGCCCTAGAGGAGAAACGAAAGAGGAGTGGATTATGAGAATTCTCCAAGGGAATCTCCATAGGAGAAGAACTGCGGATGCCTTACTGGATCAACTCAACCTGGCCATTAGACCTGATGTTGTGATGATTAGTGAGCAGTACCGTAACAGAGATAGACCAGGGTGGTATACGGATGTACTTGGCACGGCTGCGATCTGGATAACGGAGACAGGGGCTGCTCACGTAACAAGGCATGGAGCTGGACGTGGGTTCGTCTGGGTGACGAGCGGGGAGGCACCTATGTAAGTTGTTACCTCACCCCGAATATGAACATCCAGGAATTTAGAGAGTTAATGGATGGAATTGAGGACTTCGTGCGAGATCTTGAGGGTGCGGCTGTGGTCGCCGGGGATTTCAACGCCAGAGCAGTGGAATGGGGGATGGACACCACGGATTCTAGAGGAAGGTACATCCTGGAAATGGCAGCTAGGACGGGACTGGCAGTGGCTAATGTAGGCAGTACGCCCACATTTCGAAGACCCGGACAGACAGGGACGATCCCGGACATCACATTGGTGTCAGACCGCTTAGAGCGAGAGGTGGTGGGATGGAGGGTGATAGAGGACTACACGGGTAGTGATCACCAATATATCACCTTCGAGATGTGCACTGGCCAACGCGCGGGGAGGTATAACCAGAGAAGGGCGAACGGATGGAGGGTGGATAAAATGGACGAAAGGGTCCTCTCAGAGGTCATTGAATCGGAACATTCTGCGGTACTAAATAGGGAAGGTACACCTGAAGATATCGCGGAGGCTACCATGCGGCTGATTCGGCGCGCATGTGATATGTCCATGCCAAGGAGGTCTAAGGGCCAAGGAAGGAGGGCTGCGGTTTACTGGTGGACGGATGACATCGCCGAGCTCAGGAGAAGATGCTTACGGCTCCGGAGAGCTGTTACTAGAGCCAGAAGAGGTAATAGAAATACGGGGAACGAGCAGTACTCTGAGTTCTGCCAGGCGAGGCGGGACCTTAAACGGGCGTTATAGAGAGTAAGCGCCGCAGGTGGGAGGCCTTGCGGGAAGAGGTAGATAAGGACCCATGGGGCATGGGTTATAAAATAGTGATGCGTAGGTTAAAGGCACAATCACCTGGGCCAAGCTTGGACCCTGCATTGATGGACGGGATAGTGCGGGAATTATTCCCTACCCACCCGATAAGTGAGAGAGAGCAGTATACTGCCCCATTAGAGGATGTACCACTGTTCACGACAGAAGACCTCGAAGACGCGGTGGGTTTACTCCACAATAGGAAGGCGCCGGGGCCGGATGGCATTCCTACGGAGGTATTAAAGGTAATTGCTAGAGTGTGCCCTCAACTGCTGTTGAACATGTACAATAGGTGTCTGAGGGAAGGAGTCTTCCCCAAGCGGTGGAAGGTGCAGAAATTGGTCCTGGTTAGTAAGGGGAAAGGGGACCCGAGCTTGCCCTCAGCATACAGGCCGTTGTGTCTGCTAGACACTGCGGGAAAGCTCCTGGAGAGGCTTCTTAAGCCTCGTTTGGCGGTAGCGATCAGCGAGGCCGGGGATCTGTCCGCACGACAGTATGGTTTTAGACGTGGTCGATCCACTATAGGGGCAGTGGAAGAAGTGGTGAGAGCCGCACATAGCGCGCAGTGTGGGTCGTGGCGGACAAAGCGTATTGTGCTATTGGCTACGCTGGATGTCCGGAACGCCTTTAACTCGGTAAGGGGGGGGATATGCTGGCGGCCCTGGAAACCGCGTTCCGAGTGCCGGAATATCTGCTCCGGGTGGTACGTAGTTACCTTAGGGACAGATTTTTATGCTATGACACCGTGGAGGGATCGCGCAGTATAGTGGTAACGGGAGGGGCGGCTCAGGGCTCTATTTTGGGACCTGATTTATGGAATGTGGCCTACGACGGCATCCTGCGCATGGATATGCCGGAGGACTCTTTTTTGGTGGGGTACGCGGACGACATCGCCGCGGTGGTGATAGCTAGGGACCATGAGGTGGCGCATATTAGGCTCCGACAGGTGATGAGGCGCGTAACGGCTTGGCTAGACAAACATGGTCTGAGCTTGGCCCCAGACAAGACAGAGGTGGTGCTGCTTACTAGGCGTCGGCTCCCAGGTGCTTGGGACCTGAGGATAGATGGCAGAACGCTGAAACCTCAAAGCTCCGTCAAGTACTTAGGGGTGCATCTGGATGCAAAACTGACCTTTTGGGAGCAGGTGCGGCGCTCTTCGGAGAAAGCGGCGAAGGTGGTTATGAGTCTGAGCAGGTTGATGGCGAATGTGGGAGGACCGAGGGCCAGCAGACGCCGGCTCCTCATGTCTGTCGCGGACGCCGTCCTCCTGTATGGCTGTGAGATCTGGGCTAGCGCTCTTACAAAGGCGAGACACCGGAGACGTATGGCCGCGGTACAAAGAAGGGGGGCGCTTAGGATAGCCAGCGCGTACCGGACGGTATCTGAGCCGGCTGTCCTAGTGATCGCAGGGGTGATCCCGATTGACCTTCAGGCCAGGGAGAGGCAGGAGGTTTGGAAGAGGAAGGGAGAGCCAGTCGAAGCAGATGCCAGGCTGAGGGCCAGACGGGCCACACTGCAAAGGTGGCAGGAGCGTTGGGAGAATGAGCACCGCGGTAGGTGGACCGCGAAGCTTATCCCCAGTCTGTTGGAATGGGTAAGTAGGCGGCATGGCGAGGTCGACTACTTCCTCACCCAATTTCTCACAGGACATGGCTGTTTTGCCGCGTACCTGTGGAGGGTGGGGAAAGTGGGAGACCCGTCGTGCATCTACGGGGATGGAGAAAGAGACGATGATTTTCATACCTTTTTTATGTGCGGCAGATGGGACCGAGAACGGCGGAGATTGGAAGCGGAAATCGGGAGGATCTCCCCGGATACGGTGGTGAGGGCCATGCTCGCCGGAGCGGATCGTTGGGACTGGGTGGCTACCTTTGTCCGGACGGTCCTGCGGATGAAGATAGGCGAAATGAGTAGACACCTCGACCTCCCGAGGACGGGGTCCAGCTAGGCCGGAGGCAGCCCGTAGTGGCATTACGAGGCACCACCCCGAAGTAGTACCATAAGCAGTTCCGGGGTGGACAAGTGCCTGTGAGGGAGGGGGGGTTTAGTGGGTGCAAGCCCCACACTTTGTGCGTAGGCATTTTCCCCCCTCCGTAAAAAAAAAAAAAAAAAAGTTCTTGGCGGAAATTATTTAAAAGTAACAGATTTTTTGGGATATTGATTTAAAAAATTTAAGACAAAAATTATAACCTAGGTTTTGAATTAGAAAAAAAAAATTGCTTTTAATAATATTAGTAATGTAAAACAAACTTTTATCAGTATAATAACTAATCTTAAAGTTAAATTAACAGACCAATTAAGAACAATAGGATTTAGACCAATTAAAGAATTCCAGGATCTGTCAGTTGTAAAGAGAGCTATGGTTGGACTTGAAACAAAGTAATTACTTTATTGAGTTAATGGAAAGGATGGGGGACAACTTTTAAAGTTAAATAGCAAGTTCTACTTAGATGATACAAGCCAACTCTGCACCTTGCGCAACCGGCGGGAACTTGAAGATATAATTCATTTTATTGCTACATGTCCAGTATTATCAGAAATCAGAAAGAAATGGTTGGAAAGACTCTGTCTTAAATAAGAACCAAGTTATAGAATTGTTAAACGGTTTAAATTGGAAGGGTCTAGTTAACTATATTATAAACACGCATATAAATTGAGATATACTTTAATTCAATAATTACAAATTATAGTAAAATAATAATAATGATATTTCTTGGAATAATAAATTAAGATAATAATTATATAATTACTGAACTCCTCAGACGGTCTTTGGACCACAAATTATTTTTATGTTATCATAAATTTTCTTTTGATTGATCTGATTAATTTGGAAGTTTATTTTCTTTTTATGTATTTTTGTATTAGAAGTTTTGAACTATTGAATTGAATTTTGTATTTGTTTTTTTTTTTTAAAAAAATTAAGATCCTATTACTCTTCTACTACTAATATTTCTTTTAATTTCTCCGTAAAAATTAATATCTAATAGAAATAATGAGAAGTACCATTACTTTCTCTTATTGATAACTGATGAGTATTCAGGTTCATTAAGCATTTTTTTTGTACTTTCTTTTATTGCTGTATGCTGTTGCTTTTATTGCTGTTGGAAGTATTTTCATATTAATAAAATCAATTATTTCAACATTTTATTTTAATGTGAATTTAATTAAATGTTTAATATTTAAAAAAAAAAAAAACACATACAATTTTATCTCTGTTTCTTTTGTACATCGGTTTCATTAAACGAATTATTTGTACCTTTTAACATTGAAAAAACTATGAAAACCTATAAATGATAATTAGCAGAACGGTTAGTTAATTTTGTTTGCGTTTGAAAATGAAAACAACTGATAGGAATTCCATGAAATCTACCTAATAGGTCTAAATCTCTTAACTTATTCCAACCCAGGTTCCTTCCAGAACAGAAAAGCAGTAAACCGTATTTTGGTAGCAAATGGGCACCTATTCCCAAAACATTCCCTATATAATTGATATAATCCAGATCTATTTGAAGAAGTTCCTCCGTATTCTTCCTCAGAGATGCACTAAATTTGAAAAATAACCCCTGTATTAATTTTAAGTGAACGCCCAGCAATGACAAAAGTCCATTATTTTATCCGTCGTAGCATGCATATTAGATTTATTCCTGACTGGTTTCGGATATTCATCCATCGTCAGAGCAAATTCACCAAGTTTGTGTAGAGAGTTCACTTCAACTAAATGTTTCTGTAGACTCACACTTGTTGGTTGTATGTATGTGGGAAGGTTATAAGGTTATGTTACTAAATGTGTGTGTTTCATGATAAAGTGAAATTATTATAAATTGTGATTAGGCATTAGAAAACAGTGTGTAATAAATAGCATGTTTTGAAGGATACTTTATAACTAAATTTTAAGACGGTTGTTAAGCATGCACAGTGTTTTATCAAGTCATTTTCATTTGGGGGGGGGTAAGTTATTTCAGGAGTAAACTGTATTAATAAGATTAGATAAATTTTAAGGAAAGGCAATTAGTGGATTAATTTTTAAAGAGAAAGGTACTGCAAAGTTTATGGACAATGAAAAGTTTGTACAAGTAAAAAATAAATGTGAAAAAGAAGAAGAAGCAGGGTTAATATAAGAGAACATGTAAGTAAATTGATATGTAAGAAGATGGTAGCAAACAGCAAATTGGAGATGATTTTAAATTAGTAATAAAGGAAATCAAATGAGTGCTTTATTATTTTTTCATGTTTATTTTAAATGATATTAATTCATATTTAAATTACATTAAGAATATGATGTGGTGGCATTTGTAAAGGTATTTTTAATAGGGCACGGTAGGCTATTTCAAATATATCATGCAAATAATCTGTGCTTTAATCGGGGAAAGAAGAAGAAAATTTAATTCTGCAGGTTAGAATTTAACAAACGGTGCATGCAGCATGCAATTTTTTTTTTTTGTGAGCATATGTATTTATATATACACATATATTTATATATATATATATATACATGTGTGTGTATGTGTGTGTGTGTGTGTGCGTGTGTGTGAATGTATATATGCATAGATGTCTTTTATACTAGTTTGGCGGTATGTTTGTAATACAGTTAGGTGTGAGGAATGACCTTAAAGAGTGTGTCTGAATTATAATTTATTTGGTCATTCATTATGTTTTTGTGGATAGTCTTGTGTTTGTATATTTCTATTTTTTCTAAAATTCAACAATGTCAAAAGTGTTAGCACTTAGGCAAAGCATTTTTCATAATGCTTACAATGGAATGGTTACAAGGGAAAAAAAAATGCAAATGAACTGTAACGAATGTGCCACTCCTTCAAATTGTAGAGTAATTGTATGTTTTAGAAAAAAATATAAAATTTTCGTGCTGACTCATTCGCCTTTTTAGCAATTTGATATTAGACATTTTTGTTGTAGTGGTGAGAAGCTGTGATTAAGTCATGATGGAAGGGAAATAAATCAGTAAGTTCAACAATCTAATACTGCGAGATTCTGTTGAAGTGATCAAAAAACAAATGTTATACACAATAAACCAACTAATAATAATTATAAGCAATAGAAGAAGAGAATAGTTATTTCAAATTTATTTTATTAAAAAGCACCCATCAATTTATTGCATTTTAAAAAAAAAAATAAAAATAAAAATGACGTTGTATAACATTCCGGTAACTATTTATTCATATTTTAGCATTATATGAGATTATCTACGATTTTAGTCACGTATTGTAGTTTACAAAAGGCTGTTATGTGATTGAGTATAAGCAGCTTCTGCTTTAACCTTAAGTTATGCAAATATGCATATTATCAGTTTTCGTGAGAATTTTCCATGATATGTTCTGTGAGAAAGCAAGTGAAGTCTTATATAGGAGAATATTTTTAACATCAAATAATCTGATTTTTTTTTCAGAGAAATTTTTTGAAAAATGTATTGAATAAAATGTAATATGAAATAGATATCGTGATATTAAAAGATTAATAAAAAAAATTAGACGGACATATTAAAGATCACAGATTAAACTAAAGATCTTCTAAAAAAGATCTGTAAGACCCATTCGTTGTATGCTTTATATTATAATTGCACTTAGGGGAACCCTCCACCTCCACTTAGGGGCTTGTTGTTACAGTGTAATTTTTAAAAAAATCGGCTGAGAGAAGCACTTCTAAAGTGGTCAATGTTGAGAGATATGCGAGTGCTGTTTGTTGTATCCAGTTCCCGCTAAGTTTCTGTTACATATGGCGGCATTGTGTGACTTTCCTCGAAATATCATAGTAAAAGCTACATTTTATTATTGAATCCGAAAGCTGTGATCTGAAAACTACTAAGGATAAGGCTTTCATACTTATGCTGTTTAATTCATACATCCTTAATAATGATTTCAATCCAATATTGTTGCGCTAGTATTCTTTGACCTATGTGTTTACGGATTAATTAATGAAATAGCGTCAGTGGGGTTAATTGTTACACTTGGTTGGAGCATGTTGTTACGGAGTAACAACTTGCCCCATTGCATATCAAATCAAATCACGGCAGAACTTAAAAGAAATGAAGCCAAAAAACAAGAAAAACGAGATAGTTGGCAATTCTAACAAAAAGAAAATCTGTGTCTCCAAAAGTTGCGAAGAAGTATCAAAAAAATAATTTGTCATCATCAAGTTTCGGCAAAAGAAGATGAAGGCTGGCTGTGCCTGAAATGTCTAAAACTATGGTCGCACTCAAAAGGTGGAGAAAATTGGGTTGAATGCATGCAGTGCAAAAGATGGGCCCATTCAAAATGTGTTAAAAATGACTCTAGATATATTTGTCCTAATTGTAACTCGCACATAGAGATGGGAAATGTCAGTGAATAGAAAGTGAATGAATGTTCAAGTATTTAAGTTTGTAATAATCCATGTTTAGATCATAATCAAGCTGCTATTATTATTAAAATAAAGATCTGATAATTTGTTTGTTGAACATATTTCAGTTTTATTTCCTTAAAATAAACACCTAAACATGTATTTTATTGTAACAACTTACCCTCCGCATGAAACAACAAGCCCCACCGAAGGGCACGTTGTTACAGAATGCGCATTTTAATAGTATTTGAATTTTTTAAATGTTACTTCATTTTGAAAAATCTCAATAAAATATCTAATTAGTAGAATTAATTGAGACTACAAATTAATCAATTTTCAGCAATTTTGAGTGCAACATACAGCAATTAAAAAATGTTAACTGAAATTTGTAATAACAAGCCCCACCCTCTTCCACAACTTAAAAATAAGTCAATATGATTATAACATTGTTTAATTATATTTAGTGAAATTTTGGATTTGAGAAAAGAGTTGAATGAATTTGGAGCCACAGAAAGGATTTCCTTTGGATCCTAACGTAATCTGGAGAATCCGAAACTAAAGGGGTAAATCCTAAGTGTCCATTCGCAAATCTATAGCAAAGCTTATACTTTACAGAATATTAAGCTGTTGGACGCTATATGTGTAGCCAGCCTCATTAGTCACTAAGTGTAGACAAGTTATTACTTTTTCATTCACAAGTATTACTTCCAGTTACAGGTCAAGCAATGTGCTTTTACCCAATTTTTAACATAAATCTAATTTTAAGGAAGGAAGCTGTCATTAATTCTTATTAAACTTACTTTTTATTTAGTCTTCCATTGATAAAATATTTGTGACTTGGGATCAATTGGGTGTATAAACTTCCTAGCTGTGTTTTAGGAAGCTTCAATGTTAGTATCAAATTAATAATGACAAGCATTAATATACAGTCACTATTCTGCACTAGTTGAAGACCATAGTTACTGAAGAGACATATATATACTAGCAGAAACTACGACTCGTACATTACTAATTGGGTGGATAAAGCTGTCATTGAAGATACACACACTTTGCGATGCCGGAAACACAGTGTCTAGTTTATAATATACAGTGGTAATAAATTCTAGGATTCAGCATCCATGGTTACTGTTCTGAACAGTGTGGGATGTAGTGAAAGGGTCATTGTCCTTTGTTAACACTTTCTGTATAAAGTAGAAAAAGTTTTCCACTTTTAAAGTTCACAAACTATTGGATTAGAAATGGAACTTGATTCACATATCACTTTGCAAAAGTAATCTTATTTATTTTTTAGACCAGCAAAAACAGTTTTACATTTAACAAAATTTACCTTTCATTTAGTTGTGAACAATGTTAAGCACGTATGAATATTACCACAGAACAACATAAGGCGGGTTTCATATTAACAGTGTTATTTGAAGTATCATAATGTAAATACAAGTGAATATATTGCGAACCCTATCACGTGTGTATTCATGTACTCTACAAATATTATATAGACACATGAAAATGAAGTATAATTATCTGTATTATTCAAGAGTAATAATGTGGCAATTATTTTGGAAAAACTTCATTTTGCTAAAAGATTATAGATTTCTTTCTTAGGGATTATCTTATTGGGATCCAAATCCAAATGTCTACATAATTAATATAAGTCACTTCGTTGCTATCCCATATGTATATTCCTAATAAATTATTAAGTTCAATCAATGATTTCAGGTTAAGGAAACCAGCGAGCAAATTTCATAGAATTCTGTCCAGGTGATTCATCCGAAAATTTGTAAGTTATCGCCAAAAACTGAGAAGTTTTCTAATTAATTAACCATTTTTTACTTTTTCTTAATGCTGGTTAGAAGAATTAAGTATCGCGATCGTGTCAAATTTTCGATACTGAGTTTTCACGATATATACACGTTCTGAGGTCCCCTGAGTCCGAAAAAAAGTTTTGCTCTTAGAAATTGGGCAATATATAATGTGTTTTTTTTCCATCATGCTCCGCTCAAAGAGCACTACATGAAATTTACAAAATTACATAATATACGTATAATAGAATAACATACAAAGCATTAAAATATTAAAAACATTAAAAATAGGTACATGGCTATAAGTATATCTGTAAATTAATTCACTCTAAACATTGACAATATTCTCCATCAACACTATCAGTAAATAAATATCAATTGTATGGTAAATCTCTCTTGAAAGTTGCTATTATGTTTCACCTATGTTGCACTAAATAAAATTATTATTTTTAATTTTTAATTAATTAATTTTTTTTTTTTTAGTCATTAAGAAATTTAAATATATCATTAATAAATTCCATAAAATATTTAAAGAATTCAGGTTGAAGCAGCAACGACTTGCTAGGAGGCCATCCTCCGACTGGGTAGTTATACGTTTCATTAGAACTGTCCTCGAAGAAAGGAAGCAGGAACAGTCCCATAGGAGATGATCCACCGTCTGAGCCGAGAGCTGATCACACGAGCAGGCCGCGGATGTGATAATATCGAATCTATGTAGATACGCTGCCATTTTCCCATGACCTGAAAGCAACTGGGTAAGCATAAGTAATTCTACAGTGTTGTAGTTCAAGGCGAGATGATACTGAAGGGAAGAACACCCTTGTCAAAACACCGGTAGCAGAATTACTCTAAAGTTGCTCCCAAGCTCCAACGCTGCGCTGATGAGCCCACAATTTAAGGGATGTCTTCGGGAAGTTGTTATAACTAATTGGTAAATCCATAGCTTTTGAAGCTGCCTTTGCCATTTCGTCAGCTTCTTCATTGCCAACCAAACCCACATGGGCTTTCACCCAAGAGAACGAAATAACACACTTTTGCTGAAGTTCGATTAATTTTTCTCTCATCGCCTCTATCAATGGATAGTGGTTTGTTGCATCTTGCAGCGAATCCAAGGTGGTACGACTGTCAATAAATATTTGAATTTTTTCTCCATTTTGAACATTTAGTTCAAACCATTCCAAAGATTTTACTATGGCTAGCCGTTCTACCTGATTGTTAGAACAGCTCGCACCAAGACGATATTTTCCCACGGTCAAAACAGTTTCTTCCCGGAACACAACAAAAGCACACCCAACGTATGTATCTTCCTTGCTGCCATCGGTGTATATTTCCAAATCACAAGTTGTGTTAAAATCCTGTTTTATTAACGGGTACCTCTCAGGATGTACCACCTCTCGAAACGAATAGTTTGTCCAGTAATGCTCCATCTTTTCCATCAATCATTCCGCCCGCCTGGATAGCGTCCACAACCACTTGTTCTTGTATCTTAATACAGATCGGCAGAACTCCGGCGATTATGCAAGCTGCATTGAACGAAATAGTCCTATAACTCTTAATTTTCCTCAGCAGAAACAGTCTATGAACCCTTTCGATTTTTTCTTGTTTTTCTTTTTTTCTCAATGCAGCTTACCATATAGGGGTTGCATAAGTCATTAATGGAAGAAGAGCACCCTTATATATAATGTCCAGTGCTTCACTTGTCATTATACTCGTATACTCATATAATATGTGTGTGTGTGTGTGTGTGTGTGTTTGAGAGAGAGAGAGAGAGAATCTAGAAAGTAAGCTTGATATTTCGTTTAAGTTTTACGTTTTAGGTGTCCCTACAACAATGTTCTGGTCAAAAATCTGTCCGCATTACAAACAGGTTTTTTTTTCTTAGTTTTTGCGATTTTTTTCGATAAATATAGCAAAGAGTTTCTTTGATCGTCGAAAGTAAGACGTTGTGTTCTGACTAAGGATACGTATGTCAGACTTAAGATCTAGGAACGCAAAATCCTGAGAGCCATATATGAGATTCATATGCAAAAACGAAGTATGGCGAATGAACCAAGAGCTTCGAGATCTCTAAGGGGACGTTGACCTTGGTGACCTTCGTAAAGAAAAGTAGACTCCGATGGATCAGGTTGAAAGGATGCCGGGCAGAGAGACTACCATGCCGACTTAGGTGTGGGAAACAAGGAGGAAGAAAGAAAACAGGGAGATCTAGAAAATGATGGCTTGACGACGTGGAAGAGGATCTGAAAAAGATAGGTTGAGGAGATGGAGGTTGAGAGCGTTGGACAGGAATGTTTGGAATTCTCTGATTGAGTGGGCCTTGGTCCTTGGAGAACTGTAGTGCCAACCAGTAACTAAGTAAGTTGTTTTGAACTTGGTATAGACGCTAAACATACATAGACCTATCACTTTGATTTGAAACATTTTTTCCAGTAAGTAGATTTTAGGGGGAATCTCCTGGAAGCAGGAAGGTCACACTTTCTTCAAATGTCATTTTCAGTTTAAGTTCTCGTAGCTATGCATACAATATTGAAATCATTTAAATGCAGTGAAAAATTTCAAGTTTGAAAGAAATTCGTCAATATTAATATTATGTAAACTGCTGTAAGAGAAAGGTGTATGAGTTTTTCACACCAAATTTTTCTCATTTAATATTATTTTACGTAACTGCCAATCAGCGCAACTGCATTTTATGTACCAAGACTATGTCAACACAACACTAAGAAAGTTAAATGTATAAAATGTTACCCAGCTGGATAGCAAGACTCCCTCCCCCACAAAGTTCCTAATTATTCTATTCTCGTTAGTGAAAAGCACACGGGGCCATTGCCCTTTAAGGCGGCTAGAAGGATTACCAGGAAGAATTCAGTTAGTTAGATGTACACCAAAGGATTTACTGTAAATGTAGGTTAAAATTGAATTTTCTACAGCAGGTTTGAGTTACTATTAAGATCTAATAGATACTTTGGTTCGAATAACCGAAAGGAGTGTTTACCATGTAATTTATTTTTATTATAAATAAAGACTTTAAGTTTTAGCGTTCACTTGAACTTGTTAATTCAATCCTTCACGTCCAAAAATTTTATAATCGATGGGTACACTAGGTCTTTTCTTGTTCAATCAGAGTTAAGTAATTTGGCTAATGAAACTTAATATAGTATCCAATGTTATGCATCAAAATATTAAATTATGGAAATGCATCTATTGAATTCTTAGGTCTTCATGAGAATTCAGGTAATATTTTGTCTATTTAAGCTCCATACAGCGTATAACATTGACCCACTGATAGGGAAATTGGGTTATAACAGTTCGCAAGAAAAGTCCATATTATGACAAAAAAAAAAGTTCTGTTACTTTTTTGAAATGTGATTGGTGTGTTGTTTGTATGTTTGTGGTTTGTAGTGGCTTGAGCGGTTTTGTAAAAGGGTTTGTATGTATGTTTGAGATAAAGATGGAAGTATTATGAAATAATCAAGAGAGCACCACTGTTTTTAAAATAGATAAATTGTCTAAGTGAAATTAAGATACTTTAAAATATCACAATAATATGCTGAAATTAATTGGAATAAACTCTTATATTATAACTTAAAACTGGTACAGTTCTGATGTGTTCTTCTTAGTGTCTACAACAAACTGTCCTTTGAAGGAATGTCTTCTGATTGTCCGCTCAATTCCTCCCCTGTGAGAAGAAGGGGGTCATGAACCCTCTATGCTATCAAGGTTCATGAACCCTCCCAGTAACTGGACTTGTTCTACCTGGCTTGTCCTTTTGCAAAGGAATGCCAATGTTCTTCTTAATTTTGATTAAATATATTTTTATATTTCTTGCCTCTCTTCTTCCACTACATTTTTAACCTCAATTTTTTACAGCAACATACTTCTAGCACTAGACTTTTCATATTTTTGCAGTATTTATAATTAAATATTGTCTGGTATTTTATCCATCTTAGCAAGCATATGTCTTGTATTCCTGACCAGTAATTGGATTTTCATCCATCGTCAGAGCAAAATTCACCAATTTCGTGTAGAGAGTTCACTTCAACGCAATGTTTCAATGTTACAATTGACACTTGTTGGTTTGTTTGTTGATGTATGTATGTGTGTGCGTAATAATGTTATAATAGTGTATAATAAATAGCATGTTTTGGAAGATACTTTATAACTTTTTTTGTAATAGTAGTGTTAAGTACGCTATGATATGATGAAATTTCATATTCTTACTAATTCTTATTAGTACAGTATTTTTTATGAACCCCCTAGAAAAATGACTTGAAAAAAACAGTGAGCCTACTTAACACCATTATTAAAATTTGGTTATGAAAGTATCTTCCAAAATATGCAATTTATTATACACTATTTTCTAATGTCTAATCATAATTTATAATAATTCCATTTTGTTATTAAACATACGCACATGGTAACATAACCTTCTACCTCCTCATATATATACAAACCAACAAGTGTCGAGTATAACAGAAACATTGCATTGAAGTGAACTCTTTCTACACGAACTTGGTGAATTTGCTCTGACGAGGGATGAAAATCCGAAACAAGTCAGGAATATAAGAAATTTGCATGCTAAGACGGATAATGTACCCGTTGATGCGTGATGTTACCCGTTATTGCGGACCCACCTACATATTCAACATTAAAAGATGATGTGATTTCATTTGTTCAAAACACTTAGCTATTCGGGTTATGATTGCGTCAGTGGTTTGTTATAGACCAACGTTTCGCCCATATCAGTAGGGTTCTTCAGGGTAGTGTTGATTCGGTTGCTCATTCAACACAGGGAGGAAAAAAGCATAGGTAGCTTTAGAACGAACAGTTTAGGGGCGTGGTCTAATTTTTCCCTCCGTGGTGCATATAAATGGGTGTAGCTAGTGATTGCAGTTTAATTTTCCCTTCTAAGCATGTGTGGTTGGCTGTTGTATTTAAAAAAACTGTTAATTATTTCTAGCAAGAAGTAGTGTTCATATGGTTGAAATATGGGTGAGAGGTGGAGCCTAATTTACCCTTACATCTTGCACATAAATGGTGTAAATTGTGGGCAGAGATTAATTTTCCCTCCCATAAAAATGTCAACTGAAAATTCAAAAAAAAAAAACGAGCAAATTTTCAATAAAAGATATTGTTTTCAATTTTTGGAGATTTTATTGAAAACTGCTCAAAATTTTGATTACTTGGTATCGTAAATACGCGGGTATATAATATTATATGTCAGAGAAAATTTATTTTAGTTGAAAACTACATAGATAGGTCAAAAAAATTATGATTTACAAACCAATTGAAAAGTGAAAGGTTGGTAGATTAAAGTCCCGATCGATAGAAAGACTAGATTGAGAAAGGCGCTATACAACAGAGAGCCCTCGGGATAGGGAAGAATGGAGAAATTTTCTTACGGAAGACCCTTCGCCTTGGGCTGTAGCGTCAGGGTGATTTGTAATGTATATACGGATTATAGCAAGCTCAGTTTACCGTTAAACGAAAATGAAACATAAACAAATTTTTGTTTAATTAAATAAAAATATTAAATTGTTGGTATGAGTAAATATTCGTTTCCTTTCTAGTTTATAGTCATGCAACGTTTTTATGTAAATTAGTAGGTAAAGAACGTCTTAACAACAAAGTCATCAAAATTTTCAAACGACAAGGTCGTTATGTGCTAGTATTTAATCGAAGATGGAAATTTTTGTTGGAAAAGGTATAAGGTATTTTCTTTATATATAACGAAATACCAACTAGTATGACGTAGTAAGCGAGCGGTGAAAGCAAAACGACGATAAAATGTGGAGAGAGTAAAGAGAATGAGAGTAGAGAGAAATGAGAAAGCTTGGAAGTACTATGTCGCCGTGACCTTGGCACTGGCATCAAGGTTCTACCAACAACTGGTTTCTCACCATTCCCCCCTAACCTTCGTCTACACTGCTGTTATCAAGTAGTTGTTGTTGTTAGTGTTTATATATACGTTACACACCCTCTAGCCAGTCGTCCTAAACCAAACTAAGATTCACTAAAACTCCGACCTAGTCAAGATGGTCTTATTCTCCTCTTCACGTGCAATTAAACAAGCCAGTTCTCTCCTATAAGAAAGAAAGTTCCATTACACGCATACATACGAGCGCAACTTATGTACCCAACTCACTTAGCTAGTATATTTTTCACTATATTCTTAAACATAGTTTCATGTCTTATCATTTTTTGCCCAATCCAGATATTTTCCCCATTCTCCTCGAAGAAAAAACAAAGAAAAATATATCCCCTCTCCCCGGTTAATATCCAATAGTATACATACACCTCTTTTATTTTTAAATTTATCCTTAGGATATATACAAACATTCTTGGGGATTTCACAGAGGACAATAATTGATATTATAAATAAACACACTAATGCATTTTTTCCAAAACTATTATACCCAAATTCCACAATCTTATCTTCATAACCACCATAATAAAGTTTTATTGCTAATATTTCTGAACTATTAAGAATTTTTACGTAGATATGTTGAAGAAATTTTAAATTTTGTTATGGCTGAAAAATTTAGAAAATTCTTGAATTTTTTTTTAAACCTAATAGCCAATCAAAGTTCGCCTGTGTAGGCTGATGAAATAACTTTCTAATCCTTGCAATAGACACATATAAAATAAAATAGAAAATTTGAAAAAGTTTATAAACAAAACTTTATTTATCAGGAGAGCTTAAATTGCCTTTCTCACACTGTTCGTAAAAAAAACATTGCGATAATAAAAGGATTTTCGAAAATTGAGTATCCACCGGAAATGTTTTTTTGTGAGATTCCTCTAAAACAAAAAAAAATTGTTTTTTTTTTTTTTAGAATGTAGTTGGTGCTCGCGTATTTATTTGCAAAAAATTGCAAACTTGATTAACTTCCGGTATCTAAAAATGATTTGTCAGTTACTTATTTGTTTTTTTAACTACCAAAATCTAACACTAATAAAAGTGTGATAAAAATCAAATCTAATTTTATATCAATATTTTCAAGTTTTAATCATTTTGTCTACTTGTTACTTTATAAAAGGAAATCTTGCGATCTTGTTAAATTGACGAAAACGAATTTTTATAGGGAACAAACGTATCTATTGAAGTCCTCTTCATAAAAAAATTATTTTTTTTGTGCGATTGGCCAGTTATTTTTATTTTTATTTTCTTCAAAGGTTTCTGTCAAAAATCCATCTTATAGAAAGTGCAAGTTAACTAAATGATATTCTGCATTTTTTGCGATTTCCTAGAATACTACTCCAACAATTTTCTTTTAAGTTCTACTGTATTATCTACACACTTAAATGCGAAATAAAATACGCCTGTTGTCCTGAATTAACGTGTTAATGCGAGATTCGGGGGAGGAAATTGCAAGTTCAACCGGTCGTCCATTTTGTTATTCGTCACAGATACTTACACAGCCACTTTTAAACTGTTCTACCCATTTGTAAACGTTCGAACGGTTCAAACAATTATTCCCGTACACTTTCAACATTGTTTCGTGGATTTCACTAGCTTTGATACCGTCACTGACCGTTGTTCTTCCGATGTGCAATGCTCGAGCGGACTCGTGAATACATTTGAAGTTATGCTTACCAAATATTCTCGAACAGCTGATGATAAACTAAGTACAAGAATGCCAACTTGACGCACTGAAGCTATTGAAACAAAACCGTTACTGAGCTACAGAGATTTATCTCGTTACTTATTGAATGACCCTCGTAAATTACATCAATTTATTTGAAACAAAATTAAAAAGAAAATAGGGTAAAAAAAAGCCTTATATGGCGAGCTTAATATTTAAGTTCTCGCACTGCGTTTCTAAATGAAGTATTGCGACAATGAAGGATTTTCTAAAACACGTTTTCACCATAAATCCTTGTTCGTGAGGTTCTTCTGAGTCTAAAAAATTGTATTTATTATTTTTGTTTTTGTTTTTTAGAAGTTTGTTCTGTCTACAATATAACCCAAAAAAAAAGATTTAAACTTAAGTTTGGGTATCTCTAGAAGATTTGGTCAACCAATAATCAGTTTACAAAGAGTCACTTTTTATTTTCTCTTATTGTTATTCGTAAAAAGAAGTTTTGTGATCGTATCGAATTTTCGATATCGAGTTTTCACCGGAAATACACGTTTTGAGATTCTCTGAATCCAAAAAACTGTTTTTTTTTGTTAGAAAGTGATGTTCGTGTGTATGTGTGTGTGAGTGTCTCGTAAATATAATCTAAAACTGAAAATCAGTGAGTTCAAATTTGATATTTTGTGTACATTCCACCCCATACGGTTTTGATCAAAATTGGTCAACCGAAAATATCACAGAACTGAATGATTTTTTAATTTTTTTTTGTGATTTCCTCAGTAAACAGCTTCAACGATTTTTTTTTTTAAACTTGCATATATACAGTGCAAAACGCACAACATGAAAAATCGGTTAACGTGAAATCATACTGCGGTCCTGACAAAATAATATGTAATTTCATAAACTTTTTTCTTATAACACGAAACAATAATCGCTTAACACGAAAAGGTTTCACTTTCCGGACCACCAAAATATACCTGTTTTCTGCAGTCACATCGTCACGCAGATTTTTTGGCTTATTTTTTACTTTTTGTCATTAGTCGGAACAAAATAAACAATAGCTGCCACTGTTGCTAGGTTTCCGCTTGTCTTTGATTAGGCAAAGGCACCTCTATTTTATCCAAACATTTCAGTTAGTTCCCAAGTTATGAATTTTTGAATGAAAAAAAAACTTTTTTTACCACTGTGACTGCTGGGTTTAAAAAAAAATTTGGCTTCCTGTGTTTTTGACTCGTCGGTCCATATAATAAAAGATAAAAATTCTGGAATTTCCTCCGTTAATACACTAATATGAGCCAAAAAAGTAAGTCGGCACTCTTGATCCCCTTCGCGAAACCCCTGAACAATGTGGTACCTAAATGGTTTATTTGATAGTGCTGGAGTATTTCCCCACACGACTTTTACTAATTCCTAGAACTCTAACCGCATTCCTAGAACTGAAGTGTTAGGATTCTCCTGCACATACTGTAGTACATCAAGATCAGTATCGAAAGTGCGAACATTCCTAACCCTATTTCTTGGCCCTTGGCGAATGACACTGCCAAACAAGCCGAACGTTGCAGCAATACGAGCAATCGTTTTCCGGCTTGGGTATCTTCGTTCAGAAAATCTTTCCTGGTAAACCCTTGCAGCTGTATAAGCTTGACGAGTTTTAACAAAAATGTCGTCCATCAAATGTCGTACAGTTTTTTTCGTTTTTCGAATATGGACGTTCATCTTGCCGGAATGAATGGTAGTTTGAGGTAGACTGAAAGTACCTAAAAAACAAGGCATTTTTTTACAACTGGGATTAAAACAGTAAACAAGAGAGTATTTGTGTAAACAATCATCTTGCATTTTTGTTTTTGCCCTTTGGACAGACTTTTATGATTTTATCCATAACTGTTTTTTTATTACTTTGCCAGCGATAAAAAAACTTCTTCTTTTTCATTCAAAAATTCATAACTTGGAAACTACAAAAGGATTTTTAATTATTCAAAAACAATTTTTCTCACCAAAAAAAAGGTACTTTTAGAATTCATAATAAAAAAATAGGGGTTCCCATTTGACAAGAAAAAAAGGTTGTTTCTGTAACTTGCATATCAACAGAGGAATTTTTTTTTTTATAATATCATTAGAGATTACTCAAAAAATAAAGGGAGTTATGATTTGAATTTTTTTTTTTCTATCATCAATAATTACAAAGAAAATGGGGGTGGACAACTTAGCCCGGGCACGCTAGGTATTTATATATATATATAAATTTCAAATGTGTATGATTATCATTAATATTTTATCCTATTACATGTAATATATTAATTGCTGCATGTAAAAATAAATAAATAAATATATTAAAAGGGATATACGCGTGGTTAGCGTACTGAACTCCCATGCGGAGCACCCGGGTTCGAATTCAGCTATGCTTCTTTTAGATTTTGATGGACAGTGTTATCTGTAACGAGAGAACACTTTTCCGGAGACCATCAGTGCACTGAGAAGGTTCCGGGCGCTAATAACCACAACCAGGGGTTGACGTACCTTAAATTTAAAAAAAAAAGTATATATTAAAAAAAAAGAAAGACAGGTTATTGCTATGATTCATACTATATTCTTCTATTCTAACCTTTTATCTCATAATATAATATAATATAATAATAATAAGTGAATCAAAAAATTAATATCGAACAAATTTACTATAAAATAGACCAATAAAATTTATTAGGACTCTATATTCTTGGCTATATAATTAGTAACAGATTGGGAACATGCTTGGAAACAGATGTACACTGGATTGAATTCCCCATAATTGATGTTACCACCATCAGCGTAATTGATTACATGAATTACAGGTTTCCATATAAATTGTATTAATCCATTCCTTCCCCCCCCCCCAGCAAATTGTTACGAAATATATAGGTCAAATTTAATTTTAAGAAAATTATATCTAATCTCTATCTTATCTTTTTTTTACCCCACTCTCTTCCCACCGTGGAAATAATAATGGTAGTAAATTAATAATAGTTGGGCAGATTTATATTAAATGATAGAAAGAAATTACATTTGATAGATTTATATTGATTGGTTTTAATGATGTTTATTACATGACAGTGACCCAGTTAAAATGTAAACCAATAAAAAAAAAATTAAAGAATAGATAAAAGTAATGTGAATGTCTCAAATGCCTTTTTGTTGTTATTAAACGCAAAAAAAAAAAGAATCACTTAAATGAGAATGGATGTTCACGTAAAGACATGCAATTCGCTGAAGCTATATAGAAAAAATTGTGTTACTAAGATTAAATTCCTTTAATGGGATTAAGTTTTTTTTTCTTTTTTGGTAGCTCATGATTTCTATTTCGTAAAAGTTAGAAATCTCTAGATACTTGAAATAATAAGTTTTTTCCTTTCATTAAGTGTAGTGCTTTTAAGTATACTTTTTTTAAAAAAAAAAAGAAAAGAAAGAAAACACTATTCGTTTCATTAACATTGTTAAGAATTTCTTTTCCATAAAATTAAAAAAGAATTGTGTGAAACATTCACACGACTTTCTTAACACAAATATAAATAAAAATCACAAATTTTCTTTAAACTCCAAATTTCACTCATTTGGGTGGGTGGGGGGAACAAGCACCTACCCAGGCAGATTATTATTATTATTCGCAGAAGGGGAGGGCAAACCCTACGCTATCCAAAGCCTCCCAGGGCCCATATAGCTACCCCTAAAGAATAACAACCTCTGGGACTAGAATGAAAATCCAGGCCCAGGTTTTAACCATCAAAGTTTCATCACGGACCAAAACCTTAAAAGGACACAGCTTAAGATCCTCTACCGATATCCTATTCCGGCCGAAGGTCCTAAACCTAATCTCCTCACAACCCAAACAATTCGTCATCAGATGCATGGGTATTTCCTCCTCAGTCTCACAAACTCTACAAAAGGGATCAGGCTCGAGTCCCATTATATAGAGATGTCTCCTTAAACCACAATGCCCAGTGAGGAATCCAACCAGATGTCTGAGGGAGGTCCGGGAAAGACATCGGACCCCGCTACTCAAAGCTCCGTCTGGGCCCCCAATGAGCATTTTAGACTGCCGACAACCCACTGCACTCATCCATAAGGATGAGTGCTGTGAGGTCATCCACGTCTGAAAGCCCGACAAACATGTGCCAGAAGACACACCAACAGCAGGCTCTGGACCAATGAAAGGGAGAGTGGCACCTAATTTGGCAAACCTATCCACCTCCTCATACCCAGGCCAGATAGTAACCAAATATCAATTTTGATGAGAAAAAATTTTTCAAAAAGAAAAAAAATTGGTAGGTTTCCAATTTTCACTTTCTCTTACTCCTAGTAAGAGGAAGTATTGTAATGTGTCAAATTTTCGATATTGAGTTTTCACCGGAAATATCCGTTTTTGAGGTCCCCTGAATCCAAAATTGTGTTTTTTTTTAGCAAATGGTCTGTGTGTGTGTGTTTTTTTTTTTAATTATTTTATTCTGTACGTAGTATTACATATTACATACACTTATTAAACTCACTCATAATACAATAACAATATGAAATTTATAATTTAAATTAAATAAAATCAAAGATTACAATAATTTTTCTGAATCAAGTCTGTTTATGAACTTAATAAAGATTTTACACAATTCACTATTAGTAATCAAATTGAGTTTATTCGTCGGCCATTGCAAACCTCTGGTAGTTATTTCCTGGATGAAAAAAAGCACACTCTTCTTCAAAAAGTTTGGCATTCCAACAAGACGTGATCCCATGTTTGCCAAGTCACATTGTCACACTTACATGATGCTACATCAGGTAATATGTTAAATCTATACAGGTATGCCTTTATTCTTTCGTGACCTGATAGAATCTGAGTGTTTGTAGCTAATGGTGAAGTTGGCTCTCCTACTGTCGGTCACTCTGGGGAAGAATTCTTTGGTTGATGACCCGTGCACACAGGCTGACCAAGCCTGCTTCCATGCCTCTATACTCTCTCTTTCCAAAATAAAGTCAAGATATGCTTTTGGAGATGACATGAAGCACAGAGGAATACTTAAATCTTCAGATGCTTCCTTTGCCAAACTGTGCGCTCGTTCATTAACAACCTTTCCTGTATGTGCCTTAACCGTATTAAATACAACGAGTCGAAAAACCGAATCACGAATTCTCTCTACAAGTGGCATATAATTGGTACTATTTACCATTGAATAAAGAGAAAATTGGCTATCAGTTCTAACAATAATTGATCTTGTAAATTTATTACGTTCGTAATTTTTGTGGGTAAGATGAGATGTACTATTTCTAGTGTTGGTGTGAAATTGTAGAAGCCATTTCAGAGAATTAGCAATTGCCAGCAATTTGGCCTGATGATTCGAGCACCCGGCCAGTCGGTACTTTTCTGCTGCCATTTCAACTCCATTCCAGTAAACGGCAAAAGCGGAAGCTACTTTTCCATCTTTCCTGCTGCCATCTGCATAGATTATCATTGCCTGTGTTTTGCTGTCATAGCGATCTTCGATTATTTGAATCTCAGGTACCAGCCCGGGGTGCATCCTAATGATGGTTTAATTGGTTTTTCTTCAGCTATATGATGTTGCTAATGTTCACCGCCCTTCATTATAACATGATTTTTATGTGTGTGTGTGTGTGTGTGTTTTGTGTGCATGTATGTGAACAGCATAGCTCAAAAATGAAAAACCATAGAAAGTTGAAACTTGATATTCCGTTTAGGTATCACCATAGAATCTGACCCTACGTTATCTGTCAAAATTCCTCAACCGGAAGTACCACATTACTAGATTTTTTTTTTTTACTTATTTGCAATTTTCTCAAAAACGGCTCCGACGATTTTCTTCAAACTTGCTATATAAACTACAAATCAACAAATTTGAGCTACAACTTTTATTTGAAGCATTTATCTGGGAAAATTCATTTTTGGGGGGGGATTCATATCTGGGGCACTTTTGGGATTAGGTTTTCATCTAAAGTGCTGTTTCAGTTTATTAGGCAATTCTATCATCTAAATAATGGTAATTAGAATTAAATATGTTGTTGAAATCCCAAGTTTGAAAAAAATTGGATAATCGGAAGTGCGTTTACAGTACCACTTTACTAAATGATTTTATCCACTTTTTCGCGATTTTCTTGAAACTTCTTATATAAACTAAACATACAAAGATCTATAAGTTTTATTTAATACATTTCTCTGGGAAAATTCATTTAAGGGGAGTTATGGGGGAGGGGCGGAGTTATATTTTTCTCTAAAGTGCTCTCACAGTTGATTATACAATTCTATCATCCAAACAAAATTAATTAGATAAATAGATGGCCAAAATTCTGAGTTTCAAGAAAATTAGTAAAACGGAAGTGCGCTTCTACTGAACAGTTTTTGACGAATTTGGTATACAAACTATAAAATTTGTCAATTATAATTTTAAGAACTGAAGTAAGAGAAAGTTGTGTGAGTGTTTCATAACAGATTTTTTTTATCCTTGCGATAACCTCATCAAGTTAAAAGGGAAATCTTTATTGTCGTTTTCAAGAAAATTCCCCCAAAAAATACTCGTTATCCTATTCTGTAAAGTCGCAGTTTCAATTTGCTTCTCATTTATAAATACTCTGCCATTGCCTCTAGTGAAAATTAAACTATATAGTTAGTAGGTCCGTACATTATACGGAAATGATACTTTAAAGGAAAAGCTTAACGGTACTATTTCCCCAGAACTTTCCACAAAAAAAGAAGAAAAAATCAATTTTTCCTAAAAATGTTTTAAAATAAAAGTTCCTGTCTACCAATAATGATCCCGTAATAGCCCATAGAAATCTGCAAACTCACCTCTCCTCCTTAGAAAAATGGTTCAAAAAAATAGGTCATTAAACTTAATGAAAACAAGTCCCAAAACATGACCTTCACTCTTCGACGCATTACTCTTCCCCCCTGTCTACTCCAACATAATTCCTTTACCAGTGGTCAACGTTGCTCGGCTACCTTGGGCTTTACTTAGACCGAAGACTTACCTGGAATCCTCATACACGACTTAAAAGAACACACTAAACAGACGGCTTTCGACTACTTAAAAGACTAATAGACAACAGATCTAAGCTCTCTCTAGTTAACAAAAGATTAATTTATGCATCTATTGTAAAGCCTATCTGGGCGTAGAGGATAGAACTATGGGTTCAAACCAAACGCTTAAATCTCCAGAGACTCCAATCCTTACAATCCAGAATTCTCCGTAACATTGTAAACGCTCCTGACAAACACACTGACCTTAATATACCGTTCATTGTGCAAGTCGCCCAAAACCCGTTACAGGGAAATTCCATATTAACCTACAGTCACACACAAATCCTTTTGCAACACCTGTCTTACAGAAAACCCACCTAATAACCCCCCTAGACGTCTTAAAAGACAATGGCCTCGTAAATCTCTTCTGAAGAGATTCCTAGAGATTCCTTCTGTTACTCCTAGTAAGAGGAAGTAATTTAATCGTGTCATATTTTCGATATCGAGTTTTCACCGCAAATATCCGTTTTAAGGGCCCCTGAATCCAAAAAAAAAAGTGGTTGTTAGCAAATGGTCTTGTGTGTGTGCGTGTGTATGTGAACAGCATAGGTCAAAAATGAAAAACCGTAGAAAGCTGAAACTTGATATTCCGTTTAGTTATCACCATGGGATCTATCAGTACGTTATCTGTCAAAATTTTTCAACCGGAAGTACCACTTTACTGGTTTTTTTTTTTTTTTTAATTGTTTGCGTTTTTCTCAAAAATGGCTCCGATGATTTTCCTTAAACTTGGCATATCTACTACACATACAAAGAGCTACAACTAATATTTGAAACATTTCTCTGGGAAAATGCATTTAAGGGGAGATATGTGGGAGGGGTTGGGTTAGGTTTATCTCTAAAGTGCTATCATAGTTGATTATACAATTCTATTATCCAATGAAAATTAATTAGAAATAAATAGATGGCCAAAATTCCGAATTTCAAGGAAATTAGTAAATCGGAAGTGCGCTTTTACTGAACAGTTTTTTTTTTTTTTTTTCAGTTTTCGACGCATTTCATTAAATTTAATACACAAACTATAAAATTTGTCAATTATAATTTTGAGAACTGGAATAAGAGAAAGTTGTGTGAGTGTTTCATAACAGATTTTTATTTTTGTGTAATTCTGGAGTGTTACCATTGGGTAGCTTCTCTATGTATGTATGTTCTTCGTAGTGGTTGTTACTTATAGTGCGATTGCGATGATTATAGCATGAATAAAGATTAAAAAAAAATACTAATAAAATAAAAGTTTTAACTATTTATATAAACAAAATAGTATACGAAATTAAAAGCAAATCGTTGAAGGTCATTTTCCAGAAAATTACGCACTTCCGTTTGATGGATTTTTTCAAAACTTTCGTAGTGATAAACAAACCACAATTTGTTTACCTGTGATTGTGAAAAACCTGTGATTTTTCATTTCTGAGATATTTTGTCACACACACACACACACACACACACACACACACACACACACACTAACAGACCATTCGCTAAAAAACATTTTTTCTTTCTTTTTCAAGGGTCACGAAAATTAAATTTCAAAAATTTCATATGATCGCAGTAAGAGAAAATAAAAAGGAGAACTATAAAACAACTTTATTAAAATTAATATTTCTTAATAAAATGACGATACATTAAATTAAATATTAATTTAATGGTTTTTGGTTAATTTTCTTTTTAATAAAACTATTTTAAAGTTATTTTTGTCTAATTAATTTTGTAAAACTTTTCTATAAATAAATTTAAAGTGTTTAACCAATTAAGTTAATAGTGATAAAAGAATTAGACACACAATACAGAAAAGACCGGTTACCACTCTATAGTTACAGAATTCAATTGTCCTCTGTGTAATTTGTAAAGGTGCAAAAGTGTGAAATGTTCCTTGCACCACTGCCACTATGTTACAATCCAATTAGCAATCACTAATTGTTTGAATTTATTTTTAAGTGAGAATAGTTTAAACCTTTACTATATATTTCCCCCCCTCCCAGGGTAACATTTAAATAAATTTTATTTTTATTAAACAGGCCTTTAAGTTGAAATGATTATTACCTATTCTATCCAATGTTTGATACTTTTATTAGATATTCTCTAACAAACAGCACAGCCTAGTTGTAATTATGTTTATTTTCACATGTTTTCTTTGAGGCAATAAAATTTGGTAGATTGAAAGGAAAAATTAAAATGATTTTCTTTCATTAAAATACTGTAATAGGTCCCATCCACAGCAAAGAAAATGCAACCACAGCAGAGAGTAGTCTCTGTTAACCAGAGAGGGCCTCCTTTCTCCTGCGGTGGTTGCATTTTCTGTGCTGTGGATTTGGGACCGATCCATCATTCGCAGCACGCTCAAATTTTTCACACATGAAAAATTTCTTCAGGAGAGGGGATGATGTAATAGGTCCCATCCACCGCAAAGAAAATGCAACCACAGCAGAGAGAAGAGAGGCCCTCTCTGGTTAACAGAGACTACAGACTACTCTCTGACTTAGGCAGGCTAGAGTAGGAGAACCTGTGTATATAAGCTAGTGGGAATCTATGTAAAGGATCTATCAGATTCAACCATACATCGCATCGTGTCATATCTCTACTCCCACCTTTTATTCTATCAGTTTCATTATAAAGTCCAGTGCAGTTAGTGTAAACTCAGTTAGTGTAACATTATAACAGTGTCTTCATATCTCGTTCATTCAATCAAACCTAATTTCTCTCCTCATCAACTCCAATATAATACTAATTATTATTGGTATAACATTATCATCCGACGACATAATTTAGTTAATCAATAGTTGAAATATTCAATTATGTAGTCGATTGAAAAATTTTCTATGATTGGATACAAGTATAAATTGAAAGATTATACTTCAACAATTTATGAATATCTCAAGGTTATTAAATGTTAATAGTCCCAATTAACAAAAAGATTTTAATTAATTTAATTAAAACTGAATAAACACAATCATTTACGATAATTAAATAGAAATTAATATGAGTTTCTCAAATAAGCTTTTCAAGTAATTCTGCAAAGGAAATGTTTATACAATTCAACAGGAAAAGATAAACTTGCGAGTATTTAAATCCTATTTTTCCTTTATAAAATTACCGTCTTAAACGAGAAAATAACATAAAAAAAAAAAAAAATCTGTTGAGAAAAACACACACACACACACCAATTTCTCTTACTCCTTTTAATATAGTTACATATAAAAAATAAATTTTCTTAAAACTCATATTATACTATTTGTTATACTAGTATAAATATCGGGGTGGTGGGAGATAAATATCATCCTACTAAACTTGGCAGATAGAGAAGTGATGGTCATATTATTGTGGCAAACAATATCGAATTCATAACATGGCTTTATTAATATTGAAAGCAATGATGGTAGAATATTATGGTAATACATGAAATTTGGTTGATCGAATATGATGTTCAAAGGTATAGAACTAAAATTGACAATTATTGTGTTGAAATTTACAAACTAGCTGATGTAATAGGATCCGAAGAGAGGGATCTAAAGCTGAGAGAGAGAGAGAGAGAGAGACACACACACACACAAATTGAGAGTCTCACTCGCTACTTAGGCCAAACTAGAGTGGGAGACTCTGCTTATATACCCAGCAGCGTTAGCCCTACAGGAGAGTCTTTAGAACAGTTTATACAGCAGTTAAAACGCGTCAGCAACCAACTACTACCTTTTTCAACACTCACTCTAAATCTTTCATTATCAATTTCTATATTCCTGTAAAGTCCTGGTAGTTTGTGTTACTTGTTCATTATACAGTGTTCAACATTATTTTCAGGTTATTTATCTTTTAAACCCAATTCTATCTTTCTCATACCTATTATACTAACAAAGAGAAGTTGAAAGCAGGAAACTATCTGGAGGAATAAATAAATATTAAATATAATATTGGACTGTCTCTTTACAAGGAACAAAATTACCAAGGAAATTTCTTTTAATAGTAGTGGTGGTGTATAAGTAAAATTCCCCCCGAATCTTCAGGATACCGGGTTAAGGAATTCTATGACGATCTTACTATGGAAATTATTGAGTTAAATGAGAAATGTGAAGGTGTTTGAAATGTTATTGGTGTGATGTGTTGTTGTAGTTTGTAATGGCTTGAGCGGTTTAGTAAAAGGGCTTGTAGTATGTTTGAGATAAAGATAGAATTATTAAGAAATAATCAAGAGATCACACTGTTTTTAAAATAGATATATTATCTAAGTGAAATTATGTTACTTTAAAATATCACAATAATATGCTTATAAACATACTGAAATTAATTGGAATAACTCTTATGCTATAACTTAAACTGGCACAGTCCTGATGTGTTCTGCTCCGGAGTCTACAACAAACTGTCTATTCTTGTTTTGGAAGCAGAATGCAGACTGTTCGAAAGAATGCCTTCTCTTACAAAACAGTTGGCCAAGTGGCATTGTATTAATTTAACGGATTCTTGTGCCTTTGGTTCCCTAATAGCAGTGACCTTAAATCAGTACCTGACTCTTTTCACTGCACTAAGATATATTTAAAATATTAACAAAATTCTATTTTTCAAACTATAAAATATTCTAAACTATTTTTTAAAACTATTATTTTCTTTCATTTCTTTTTTCCACTACATGTTGATCCACTTCTAGTGGATGACCTAAATCAAGAACAGATAGCTTGCAAACCATAGTTGAATGAAAGATTGTTAAGAAGCAAAAGTGTAAAGATTTTGTGATTATTAGTGGATGTATTGAAGTAGCATTTTCTGACGAATGGGAATTGTGTATTGTGACTGGTAGTTTCGGTAATGATCTTTTACCCACTACAACGTACTTTAGTAAGTACTTTAGAGACAAGCACCATTGATTGATCTTATGTAATGAAGCTAATATAAAATAACTAAAATAATATTATTCTCTTTAAAATAGTTTTATTAAAAAGAAAATTAACCAAAAACCATTAAATTAATATTTAATTTAATTTAATTTAATTTAACGTGCTTGATTTTAGTATATCTGAATTTACTGGTTCCTTTTAAAGTATATTGAAATTAGAAATCATTAATTCTCATGGAATAATTTGTGAAAATACTGAAGAGAGATTAATTAAATTGAAGTTGTGTATATATTCATGGAACGAGACATAAGAGAAAGAGTTTTATTAATAGGTGTTATTGATCACCTAGGCAATAATGAACTAAACGAAGCCATTAGTTGTTTATATGTATATTTTAAGAAATATAGCGGGGAAAAAATGTGTAGGAGGGAGATTGTTACTAAGATCTGTAAAAAATGGTATTCAAGTAATTCTAAGAAGTTGAGAAAATTATTAAGTAAAAAATATAAAATATATAAGAAATATGATAATGACAGTTGTATATTGATGCTCGTAGAATTGCAGAGAAGTTAGGTATAGGAAAAAAAAACAATTTTTGGAGTCTAGAAAAAATGAGTTAAATCAGCCTATCCAGGGATAATGGTACAAAAAAAATTTGGCTATTTCTTAAAAGGTGGATAGGTAAACGATATGTCTTGAGCAGTGCGATCAATCATTGAAAGAAGTATCTAGATGGAAAACCTCAGTTGTGGGGAGAATTTTTTGATCATGAGGTTCCAGAAAATAGGGTAATAAAGTAGAGATGATGTTTATTAGCCATTAAGAAGTGGTAGAAAGAAACTATCATGTGATATAGAGATGTGTGGCCGGATGAATTTTGGCATAAAATGAGCTGTGGTGATGATGTTTCTTGATATTTTAGTGAAGTGGTTCAATAAATTATTTGAGTGAGGTGTGTTTCCAATATTATTAGATTAGATTAGATTGACACAGGGGGGGACTCAGACCCAGGCACTCCAGCCTACCCGTTGAGGCTTATTGTGCCAACCCCTCATTACCTAGTAGAAGAAGCCCCCCCTCTTCATGAGGTCCAGAACGTTTCCCACCAGTCCTTCTTGGAGTACGATTTCCTCCGGTCTCAGCGTGCCGAAGATCTCGTACCGCAATCTGCCGATCGCAACGCAATCAAATAACAGGTGACAGGCCGTCTCCTCCTCCTCCTGACACAATCTACACAAGGGCTCTGAATCCACCAATCCCACCTTGTGCAGATGTTTCTTGAACCTGCCGTGCCCTGTGAACAGGCCCGTTATCAGACAAATCTGATACCTGTTTAAACCCAGGGTCTCTCTGGTTCTTCTTCTACCCAGCTCTGGCATAACCATTTTGCCGTGTTTTGCTCCAGTGCTTAGCCTCCAGGGACGATTATGTTCTCTCCGAGTCCATTCTATCAGAGACGCCCTCGCCATACTTTTGGCTATTCCCAGATCAGGTTCTGGCCCACAGAAAGGAAGTTTCGCGCCATTCCTGGCCAGTTGGTCGGCTAGTACATTGCCTTTAATCCCCTTGTGTCCTGGCACCCATACCTGCCGC